>PVIY010045325.1:0-19273 GCA_004026745.1 Myrmecophaga tridactyla | reverse complement strand
AAGGAATGAAAGCAATGATATTTAAGAAAACTAGTGGACAGTGGTTTCACAGATGGTGAACGAGAGCTTCAAATGTTGTCTAGAATGGTAAGAAATACCAAATAAATATGGAATTCTCCATTATTGCCACCAACAGGCATAATTAACTTATCATCACTGCTGTGGAAATAAAATTCTGAAAATTCATGCTCCTGGAAGTTGTTGTAAAATCACATGGAAATGCTCACCACAGAAACTGCTTCTGAAAGGAGCTGCTTCCACTATAAGCAATTACTAAAACATAGTGCTAGAAATTGAGACTTGTCATTGGGAACCATCAGCATAAATCGATAGGTAGGACATTGACCGTGAATGTTTTCTTCATCAAGCAGGTAGAGCCATCCTATATTTTTGAATTCCTGAGGGGAGTGAAACATATGTTATTTCTTTCACTAAAATTCTTACTAAAGATTTAGAATAAAGAGTTACACAAAGGCTTTTAATAGCAAATATATTTCTCTTTATATACATGTTCAGTTAGGTAAGGAGTAAACATAGATGATATAGATATTCAAGAAAAAGCTATAGATCTAGTTGAGCTATAATTAAAGTAAAATGTTTCTCAGAGAGAAAGAAACATACTCATGAGAGAGAGAAAGGGAAAGAGGTATTATAGGATTGAGATGATGTTCCTATAGTACAGGAATTGAGATTAAAGATTAACTTAATGGAGAATCACTATCGTTCCCACATTTAGGTCATGATAGCAGCTGTTAGCAGGCAACGTCTGATATGTCTATGCAAGATTTACTGATATCTGTACATTTGGCCTAATTAAAACCACTACTATTTTCATCAACAGTCAGAAGAAGGAGGAGAATAGAAGTGAGAAAGTGTTCTGATCTTTAAGATAATTGATGTACTTGAAAGGGAAGCGATTTTCTCCTCTGTGGAAAGAAGGATGCTTCTATTTTCCAAAGCCAAATAATGGAAAGCCTAAGAGAACCACTGTAAAATGTGGAAAAGGCTCCCTGGTAGGCTTTGTGTCTGCACATTGGCATGCTTTCCAGCACCTATGCAAGTTTGTGAAGGGAAAAAGATGAGGTCAGACATTGCAGCAGCTACGCTCCTTGCATTTCCATAACCTGAGTCTCTCCTAGTGCAGGAACTCATCATGTAAGGTAGCTGGGCTTGAGTCCTCTTGTTGGTAGTCCCAAAAAATGTGCTTAACCAAGTTAGAATGTCTCAGAGGTAGCAGCATTGTATTTGACGTACACCTCATTTTGTGAAAGTTGAAGAGAAGAAAGAAAAGGAGCAAGAAGTCATGCTGGAGCTCATTTGTTATATCCAGGAACAGCTATAGGGAAGGCTCCCTATGGGCTCAGAAGAATCCAACCAGTACCTCAGGAGAGACAGCAGAGGGCTCATCATTTAAGATTAGTCAGAGAAGGCAACTGAAAACAGAAGGCCACTCCAGGAGATCCACCTCCTTTAACACTTTCCTGGCCCAAAAGCGGAGTGGAAGCACGTGAGAATGAGAGAAGTCTGTGAAGCTCAGACCAATTCTCCCATCCACTTCAAGCTCTTTGAATATAAATAAATTGAAGAAAACTTAAAATAAATTTGAGAGTGAAGTTTTAATAGAACTAGAACTGTTATTTTATAATTAAATTAGACTATTATATTAAATAAAAGAAAAATTTATAAAACAATGCCCACTTGTTAGTTAGGGGAATTCTACTAAGTGAGAAAGGGTGAGGATAAGGGAAAATTTTGCACAGCAGAACCAGTGTACCATTATTAAAACAAATTAAAAGTGCCATTATTTATGTCCCAGATTTAGAGATTTCCCAAGTTAACACCAACTTTTGTAAACTCAAGCTCATTTTTACCATTAGCTTATGTTGCAATTTTAACTGCATTTCTCTTGAATTTTGGTGAATGTTCAAGTGTAAGTTGCACTCAACTATTTTCCGGTATTTGTACTTTGGTCTTTTTGTTAGGATTTACTTGTAAGTAAATACACATTTTGAAACAATGTCAAGACTTTAATTAAATGGACTACTTTATATTTAGAATAATTATTTCACTTTGAAAACAATCACCCCCTAATTAATCTTTTGTGTAACTCTATAATTTGGTACTTACCAGTGTTTTCATTTGGTACAAATGTAATCTGAATTAATGAGATAATTACATAAAATCTTTATTTCATTTTCTCTGTGCATAGTGGACACAAACAAGACTTTTCTGTTTCAAACACTGTCACATGAATAAAATTTCTTGAGGGCTATTGATTAAGAGATTGCTATTTACTTCTAAAATATAGGACTATTAAAGTCACTTGATTCAAGTGTCCACTAATAAATATTTTAAACGATTTGGAGTACTGATTATATTCAAAAAGCATACAAACCAATTTGCAAAGATAAATTTGCCCAAGTAAACTTTAATGTTTCACAATAAATATTTCCATCAATTTCTAAAAGAAACAAAATAAAGTTTCAATTTTAATTTTAATATCTTCATCCAATTATAGATCTGTCTTTTTTTAAAAAGTAGAATTTGTTTTAGAGTAGTTTAAGGTTTACAAAAAAAATTCACAGAAAGTTCAAAGAATTTCCATGCATCCCCTCTTCTCCAACCCTTGCACACAGTTTCCCCTATTATTAGCATAATCGATGTGATCAATGAACCAATATTGATGCATTATTATCTAAAGTTCATAATTGTCAATAAGGATCACTATTCCAAGCAGTTCTATGGTTTCTGACAAGTATATAAAGACATGCACCCACCATTATAGTATCATATAGGAAAGTTTCATTGCCCTAAAAATATCCTGTGTTCCACTTTTTAATTTCCTCACCTACCCTTACACCTTTGAAAATCACTTATCTTTTTACTGTCTCAATAATTTTCCCTTTTCCAGAATTTCATATAGATGGAATCACACAATGGCCTTTGTAGACTGATTTTATACACTAAGCAATATGCATTTAAGTTTCCTACATGTCATTTTGTGAGTTGATAGCTCATTTCTTCTTGTCCTTGAGCAATATTCCATTCTGTTGCTATACCACAGTTTGTTTATATATTCACCTTTTAAGGGCATCTTAATTGTTTCCAGTTTTTGGAGATTATAAATAAAGCTACTATAACCACCAGCACACAAGTTTTTAGATGAAGTGAATTTTCAGAACACTTGGGTAAATAGCTAATTTGGAAATGGCTGGATAGTCTGATAAGTCTATTTTTAGCTTTGCGATAAAATGCCAAATGATCCTCAACAGTTGCCGTCATTTTGAATTCCTACGAGTAATGAAGGAGAGTTTCCATTGCTCTGCATTTTAACCAGTGATTGGTATTGTTAGTTATTTTGGATTCTGACCCTTTTAATAAAGCCATAACAAATAATATAATGTTATATCATTGTGCACCCCTGCAGTTGCTCTTGCTGGAAAAACTAACCTGGAAAATCTTTTGCTGCATAACCCCGCCCCAGAATTTGCTGTCCAGTTGAAAGCAGCTTGAGATAATGAAAGAAGTTTAAGAAACAATTGAGATGGATGTTCTGGAACAAAGGCTATCTTCTTTAAAACCTGTAGTGAAACAACTGGGAGAAGACAAAAGTCTGTTTCCTTGGAAAGCCAGGATGCATTCAAACCCCTGTAAACAGAAGAGCTCTTAAGGCCACTAGGAAACACAAGCCCAGGATAAGAAACAGGGCAGAAAAGACAGAGAGGACTCTGCACTTTGAATTCATCTGGTCTGGCCTTCCTGATAGGAGAGTTGAACTCAGAAGGAAAATACTAGCCAAAGCAAAGCAAATTTGCAAAGACAATGAAAGATGTTTATTTGCTTAGGTTTGCTGGTGTTGTTAGATTCTTCTACTTCTTACTTGCTACAGGTGCTAAAATGCAAATACAATGAAATATAATATTAAATCTGTAGTTTTGGTCATACAAGATATAAAAAATATAATGTGTAACAAGTACAATAAAATAGGAGAGGTATAAGAACAGTGTTTGTGCATGCAATTGAAGTCAAGTTATTGTTATATAGTTAGGTTTAAATTTTAACTCCATAATAACCAAAAGGAAAATATATGGAAAATATATCCAGAATGAAATAATAAGGACACAATATGTTCCAATACAAAAATTAAATGAATATGATAGTAGGCATTAATGGAAGAATTGCAAGGCAAAATGTTGTTGTGACTAAATAGTATAATGACAGAAAAAACATCCTAGATGTTTAGTTATTGTAACTATGAATGGATTAAACCCTCCTCTCCAAAGGCAGAGATGGGAAGACTGGATAACAAAGAATGACCAACTCTCTTGTTGACAATGGAGTGACCTTAAATTCAAAGACAAGTAGATTAAAAGTGAAAGGAGGGAAATAAATATTCTGTATGGTAGTAACAAAAAGAGAGCTGAGGTAACTATATTAATATCAAATAAGACTGTAAGTAGAAAAAAGTGTTACAAGGGACAAAAACAATCCGTATATACTGATAATAGGGTTAATTCAACACATAGGCACAGCAATTATAAATATATATGCACCTAACAGCAGAGCCCCAATATTTATGAGGCAAATATATTAAATTTCAGTGGAAATGTAGTTGATTCTACATTAATAGTAGGAGATTTTAATACACCACTTTCAATAATGTGTAAATGCAGAACATCAACAGGGACATAGAATACTTGAATTATATTATAAGCTAACTAAACCTTTCAGAACATTTCACCCAACAGCAACAGAATACACATTATTCTTGAGTGCACATGGATAGACCATATGCTGTGTCACAAAACAAATATCAATAAATTTAAAAAATACTGCAATCATACAATATATCTTCTATGGCCACAATGTAATGAAGCTAGAAGGCAAAATCCAGAGGATATAATGGAAAGTTCAAGATATGTGAAAATTATACAACATATGCTGAAGCAATAAATGGGTTAAAAAGAAAATCACAATGGAAATTAGGAAGTATCATGAGGCTAATAATAATGAAAATAAAACATATCAAAACTTATGGGATGCAGCAAAGTTGGTGCAAAGAGGGAAATTTATAGTTCTAAATGCTCATATTAAAATAGAAAAAAGACTTCAATTCAGAGATCTAATTTAAGAACTGAAGAACTAGAAAAAGAAAGAAAAAAGCTGAACCCAAAGTGAGCAAAAGGAAGGAAAGAAGACTAACGTGGAGATAAATGAAATAGAGAATAAAAGAAAACACAAGAGATAATGAATAAAACCAAAAGTTATTTTTTTGAAAGGACCAACAAAATTGACAAACTTTTAGATAGATTGATGAAGAAATAAAGAGAGTGGACATAAATAGCTAAAATCAGAAATGCAAAAAGGAACTTGACTACCAACCTTACTGAAATACAGAATATAAAAAGATACCATGAACAACGAATTCGATAACTTAGAAGAAATGGGCAATTTCCCAGAGATATGCAAACTACATACACTGATTGAAGAAGAAATAGAAGACATCAACAAACCAATACATACTGAGGAGTTTAAATGAATAATCAAAATCCTCCCAACAAAGAAAAGCTCGAGATCAGACGTCTTTATGGAAGAATTTTGCTAAACATTCTATGCTGATTTGAAACTGTTGTGTACCATAGAAAAATCATGTTCTTTAATCCTCATTCAATACTGCTGGGTGGGATTTTTTTTGAGTGTTTCCATGGAGATGTGACCCACCCAGTTGTGGGTGGCAGCTTTTGATTAGATGATTTCCATGAAGATGTCGCTCCATCCATTCAAGGTGAGGTTGCTTACTGGAGTCCTTTAAGAAGGAACCATTTTGGAAAAAACGTTAGTGCCAACAGAGCCCACACCGCCAGAGACCTTTGGAGATGAGGAAGGAAAATGCCCCCAGGAGAGCTTCATGAAAGAAGAAGCTGGGAGAGAAAGCTAACAGACATCCCATGTGACTTTCCAGCTGACAGAGGTGTCCAGAAACCAAAAACCCCAGTAGATATGAACCACATGCCTTCCCATCTAACAGAGGTGTTCCGGACTCCATAAGCCTTTCTTGAGCAAAGGTAACCTCTTGGTGTGCCTTAATTTGGACATTTTCACAACATTATAACTGTAAACTTGCAACTTAATATATTTTCTTTTTAAAGGCCATTCCAGGGTGGGCCACAGTGGCTCAGTGGCAGAGTTCTCACCTACTATGCCGGAGATCTGGGTTCAATTCCTGATGCATGCAAAATTAAAAAAAAAGAAATTCCATTTCTGGGATATTTCATTCCAGCCATTTGAGCAAACTAAAAAGCACTCAAAAAAAAAAAATGAAAATCTATCCTTCTCAAAAATACTCCAAAAATTGAAGAGGAATGAGCACTCAAAATTTTATTATATGAAAATGTCACCACCATCATACCAAAGTCAGTTTAAGATACCAGAAGAAAAAAAAATTGCAGACCATCAAAACTTATAAATGAAGATGCCAGAAATAAAAAATAAAATAAAATACTAGCAGACCATATCCAACAGTACATTAAAATAATCAAGTGGAAATATTCTCTGGTGGGCAGGGAGTGTTCAGCAAAAGATAATCAATTAATATAATACATTACATTAACAAAAAGATGGCAAAATGATTAATAAAATGATGGCCACGTGATCATCTCAGTGATGCAGAAAAAGTATTTGACAAAACCCAGCACTGTATCTTGATTGGAAAACACTTAGAACACTGAGAATAGAAGGAAACATCCTCTACATAATAAAGGGCATGTAAGAAAAGCCCACCACTAACATCCTAATGAATGGTGAAAGACTGAAATTTTCCCTCTAAAATCTGGAAAAAGAAAAGGATGCCCACTCCCATTGCTGTTATTTAACATTGTAATGGAATTTCTTCTCAGAACAATTAGGCAAGAAAAAGAAATATAACATATCCATATCAGAAAGAAAGAAGAAAACTCCCACTATTAACCAATGACATGGTTCAATATACAGAAAGTCTTGAAATTTCCACAAAGCTCCTAGAGCTAAAAAGTGAATTCTGCAAAGTGGTGAGATACAGGATCAACACCCCAAACTCAGTGGTGTTTCTATATGCAATACTGAGCAATACAAAGATGAAATCAAGAAAATTTTCCATTTACAATAGCAACTAAAAGGATCAAATATCTAGGAATAAATCTAACTATGGAAGTGTTCTAGTTTGCTAGCTGCTGGAATGCGACACACCAGAGACCAACAATAGTTTATACCTACAAGAAGGGATTAAGTTTAAGAACATGATTTTCTGGGGAATGTGCAGTTCCATACCGCCACACACTCTGGATCCCCAAAAGACATGTTCTATTTATATGCAAAGTACCTTAATTCCATCACAATATCTCAAAATCCTTAAGTCATTTCAGTAACAATACTAAGCACAAAGTCTAATCAAAATCAGTTATAGATTTGTTCTGTCATGAGGCACAACTTTACTATGGATTTGTGAAACCTAGAGAACAAGTTATCTCCTTCCAATATACAAAGGAGGGGCAGACATAGGATAAAATTCCCATTTCTATAGGAAAAAATTGTAATAGGTAAGCAAGGGTTATGGCTGCCTAACAATTCTGAATCCCTGCAGGGCAGATTCACAATATCAATCAGTCCAGTGTTTGCTTGTCCAAACAACTACACCCCATAACCCAGCCAAACTGATGTGACATTAACCATGACAATCATGTAACTGGCAAAGTCCAAATGTGTCAGTATCATAAGTAGGGCAAATGAGAAATAGGTTTGTGGCTGTTAAGAGTTTGCACAGCATTGTAAGAAATTTGGATTTTCCTCTCAATTAAAGAATTAAGCAGAAAAATGACAATCTAGCTCATAGTCTTGAAAAATCATCTAAGCTTCTGTGTGAAAAATACAAAAGGCAAAGGTCAAAGCAGAAAAAACTGGAAATGATAAACATCAAGACTTGACATGATGGTGGCTGGGGAAAAGATGGTAGCAGAGGGGTTAAATGTGATTGGATTCACAGTATTTTAAATGCAGTTTTATTGAGATATATTAACATAGCAGACAAACCGTCTGAAGTATACAATCACTGGCTTACAGTATCATCACATATTTGTGCATATAGCCACATGATAAATTTTAGAACATTTTCATTACTCCAGAAAAGAAATAAAAAGAAAAAAGAAAACCCAAACCCCTTATGCCCACCTATTATTGACCTATAATATTGGTGTGGTATATTTGTTACTATTGATGAGAGAATATTAAGATATTATTGTTAACTATAGTTTATAGTTTGCAATAGGTACATTTTTCCATTTGTACATCTGTTATTAACTTCATGTAATATTGCCATGCATTTGTTCCAGTTCACGAAAGAACTTTTTTATATTTTTACAGTTAATTATAGACATGTTCCACCAAAAGATTCATTGGGTTATATATTGCTATGTTTTAACCACCAACTTTCCTTCTGGTGACATATATAACTCTAAACTTCCCCTTTCCCCCACATTTACATACCATTCATTACTGTGAATTATCCTGAAAATAAGATGCTACTGTCGTTTCTATCCATTTCCAAACTTTTAAGTTCAACCAAGTTAAACATTCTACACATATTAAGCAACTACTCTCTTTTCTTTAGCCTCATTATATATTGTGGTTACCTATATTCTTTATTTTATGACTATGAGTTTACATATTATAAATAGTTCATATTTATGATATCATACAATATCTGTCCTCTTGTATCTGACTTACTTCATTAACATGAAATCCTCAATGTTCATCCATGTTGTCCCCTGCTTCAGGACATCATTCTTCCTTACTTCTGAATAATATTCCATCATACGTATATATCACATTTTACGTACACATGGTTGTCTTCATCTTTTGGCTCTTGTGAATAATGCTGCTATGAACAACAGGGCACAAATGTCTGCTTGTGTTCCTGCTTTTAGGTTTTCTGGGTATATCCGGAGTAGTAGGATTTCTGGGTTGTGAGGCAACGCTATACTTAGCATTTTCTTCTTCTTCTTTTTTTTCGCATGGGCAGGCACCGGGAATCGAACCCAGACTCTGGCATGGCAGGCGAGAACTCTGCCAGCTGAGCTATGGTGGCCCGCCCTATACTTAGCTTTTTGAGGAACCTCCAAACCATCCTCCTCATAGCTATACCATTTTACATTTCTACTAGCCATGAGTGAGTGTTCCAATTTCTCCAATGCATCCTCTCCAACACTTTCAGTTTCCTTTTTATTGAATAGCTACAATTCTGGTAGGTGTGAGATGATATCTCATTGTGGTTCTGATTTGCATTTCTCTAATAGCTAGTGAAGCTTGGAATATTTTAATATGCTTTTTAACCATCTGAATTTCTTCTTTGGAAAAATGTCTACTCATGACTTTTGCACATTTTAGTTGGGCTGTTTATATTTTTATTCCTGTGTTGTAGGATTTCTTTATGCTTTAAGTGATTAAAAGAATTTGCTGATAAATTGGTTTTGGAGTATGAGAGAAAGCCAGGGGTCAAGGATTGTCACAAGGTGGTTACCACAGTTCTGCAAGACTAGAGGTGGTGTTTCTAGATTGTGAACTCTGAGGAAAAAGAGAAATACATTTAAATATTTTTTAATATTGTAAAGTGTTAAAGGTTCCAGAGAGTTAGAAAATCTTTATCTTCACTCTTTTAGTAATATACTGTTAATTCTATCATCAAATAAGATTGGCTACCTAACCATTAATTAATCATGGAGACACATTACCAAATTATATAAAAATGCATTTACCTCTTCTTGAATTCTCATAATTACTGGTCAGAAATACGGATTAGAATATTTTCTTTAGTGTCCAAACCAGGAAATATTTACCATAGATATATCTTTATCAATTCTTCCAAATTTGAGTTACATGCACATAGACTATCAAGAGTTCCATGTTTCCAAAATTTAAAGAAATAATGGGACAGAAACATAATCTTTGTTCTCTGGAAACCATGGATTTATGTTACTAAAGGAATTGCTTGGTTTTGTCTCAGTAGGAAATGTCTTCTTTTCATGGTAAGTATTTTATTCTATCATGTGCTTCTTATTTTATTTAACTCATGAATTTGTATTCTTCCCTCCCTTTTGGGTAAGTGTACTTTCTAACATCTAGACATTTCACTATATCTATCCCCTTAGCTTTCTCAAAATTTCACAATAACACAATAGTTTGGATATGGAAGCACAAAACATGACTTCTCCAAATCAGCAAAATCTTTTCATTCAGAATCTGTAAAATTTTACTGGGAAAAAGTGTGAATAAGATATGAATGCATCGTTGATAGAATGATTATAAAATAAACATCTATTCATCTACTACCTAGGTCTAAAAATGTAATTTTCAGCAGTGTAGAATCTCCTACCTGTCACTCCCCGTAACAAACTACCCTTCATAATAATAACCTTTGTTTGTCCCTGGTGATCAATTTTTGTTTATTTTTAATAATGTTGCTCAATTACAAAACCTTAAAAGTGGATCTTAGTTTTGCATGTTTTAAAACTTACTATAATAGATTCACATACATTGTTCACTTTTCTATGTTGCTTCTTTAAAGATTCATCTGTGATTTTTGCCTGTCGCTGTGTAAGAAGTAATTGGACTTTAAAAGTATTTTATTACATAAATATCCTTAAAAGTGTGTAATGATTGTACTACTGATGGAAATGTGTGCTGTTTCTGATTTGGGGCAGTTATGAGTAATGTTACTGTGAACATTCTTCTTGTGTATTGCAGTGAACACAAGCACGCATTCCTCTAGTGTATGTAACTAGATCTACTGTGCCATAGATTATGGGTTTTTCCTATTTTATTACATATTGCAATAAAATAACTATAACGATGCACATTTCTTTAGCAGTGTAAGTGTCCTCATTTCTCTGAAGTAATATTTGGTAGTGTCAGACTCCTTAAATTTAGCCATTCTGTTAAGTATATATAATTACCTCACTTTGGGTTTACATTCCTCTGGTTTTAAAGAGATTGAACACTTTATAATATTATTGGGCATTAGGATGTCCTCTTTTGTGTGGTACACGTCAAGCCTTTTATATAATTTTCTGTTTCCTTAGTATGTCATTTTCTTATTGATTTTTAGTCATTCATTTTATAGTTTCTATAGGTATTACCTGACTGCAATGTGTAGTGCAAATATTTTCTTCCTTTTTCTTGGTTTGTTTTTTTTTCATTTTATAGTTTCTATAGGTATTACCTGACTGCAATGTGTAGTGCAAATATTTTCTTCCTTTTTCTTAATTTCTGTATTTTGATAAATAGAAACTTTTATTCTTATGTACTAGCCATTAAAATATTTTCATTAATGATCACATTACTTTGGTGCTACTTAAGTCTTACCCAGCTGTGAAGATATGAAGGTATATTACTGTGTTATCACAGTTACTGAATCTAAAACTTTTTAAGTTTATTAACCACTGGGAATTAAATTTTTGTACATGTTGTGAAACTGGGGTCATTACATTTTTTTCCATAAACATTCAAGAGCCCTATCATCACTTCTGAAGAATAGCCATTTCCCACTGCTTTCTAGGGTCAACTCTGTAAAATATTAAACATTTATATATGGATGGCTTGTATCTAAGCTCTCTATTCTCCTTTGTTGGACTGCTTGTCAATTGTACCAATATTAAACTAACCTACTCTCTATGGCTTTATGATAAGTCCCAATATCTGATAAAACAAGTTGCTGCACCCATTTTTTATTCAAGGTTGGTTTGGATACTCTTGACTCATTGCATTACCATACACGCCTTAGAATCAACTGGGCAATTGAAAACTAAAATAAAATGTATTCTGTCACTTTGTAGAGGTTTGTCTGAATCTGTAACTCAATTTGTACCAATGGGCATCTTTAGAAGATATAATAAACATAATAAAACCTGAGTACAGTGTTTTCTACATAGTTTGCACATTTTTCTAAGCTTCCTTTTTAATTGCAAAAGTTTGTGTAATAAGACTTTTATTTTTATCCGTATACATATTTTTTGCCATCTGATTGTCACACCTTTTCCCCTTATTCAACTTTAAAAACAAAAAGAACAAATTTTGGGCTATATTACTCTAGTGTATAGGTCTTTTATATTTAGCTAATCTTGACTTTAATCTTTAACATTTCTTTCAATTACTTTCTTTTTTAAAAATCTATTTTCTTTGAGTTCATTTTTAAAGTGTTTCTTTATTTCATAAATTTTTTTCCATGAAAAATCTATGTTGGGGAGAAATAAAAATGGTTGTCAAAATTATATACCATGCAGTTTTTTAAAAAATCAATTTTTCTGGAGTATACCTAATGCACAGAAAGAAAAATACATTAGCTATGAAATTTGATGTAGTTTGAAAAATATTACCTCTGTCTAATTGCCATTATAACCAAGCTTAGAACACTTTCATCACCCTAGTATTTCCTTAAGTCTAGATGAAGTTAATGTCCTCTCCCCAGGCCTAGGCAAATAGTGATCAGCCTTCTCTCAATCTAGATTCAGTTTATCTTTCTTCAGTTTCATTTAAATGGAATCATACTGTATGTAGCTTTCCATATTTGGCTACTTTGGTTCAACATACTGTTTTTGAGATCCATCATGGCTATATTGTGGATCAATATATATATATTTTTTAATGAATAATATTCCATTTTATGAGTCTACCATAATCAACCCATCTACCTATTAGTGATCCCTGGGCTGGTATTTTTGAATAAAGTTCCTATGAGCAATTTTTTTGCAAGTGTAAATGTCAGTTCATAATTTTATAATAAATTGCAAAACATTTTCCACGTGATTTTGACACTTTTATATTCTCACCAGCAATAAAGGAGTGTTCTAGTTCTTCTATGTCCTGGCAAACTCTTATTTTTTTTACTATTAGGTATTCTATTGTGCATGTAGTAGTACCTCTTCATTTTAATTTGCATTTTCCTGATGCCTAATGCACTTGACATTTGTCAATCAGGATGGCACAAGTAACATTTGTGCTATACTTTACTGAGATTTTATGATTAATGAAGCAAAAATTGCTTAGGGCCCACAGGGTGTGATATTACACTTTGGGCTAATGTGAAAATAAGATGCTAGTAAAACTCAAACATCTCTTCTTGTTTAGAAATTAAGAAATTCAGTTATATTTATAATAGTAAATAATCCATAGATAGAAAATATTTTACAGACATTAGAATATACTTTTAATTAAATGATGAAAACGTTATATCTGTCCAATTTTGGTGGATGGCTTAAGAGTTACCTAACTATAAGTTTATGGCATTAAAATGTGTATGAGGAAGAGGAGGAGGAGGAAAAGAAGAAGATAAAGAAAAAGAAGAAGGGTAAGGAGTAGGAGCAAGAGCAGAGGACAGAGGAGGAGGAAGAGTAGCAGGAGGAAGGGAGAGGAAGGAGAAAAATGGAGCAGAAAGGATAAATGAAAAAATGAATGTGGTGAGTACCCATTAAATATTTCAAAATGAGTAGCTTTCAGATATGGTAGAGTAACTGTGATTGGAATTGCATTAAACTACAACAAGAAAAACTAAATAAAATTATAGTTTTCAAACATTAGAAAATGGACAGTACAAGATTGCTGTCTCTCAGAGGAAAGAAACAAAAGAGGTAAGCCCTACAAGCGCCCCTCACTCTCTGCCTGAACACAACTCTGGATCATAGTTCAGAGAGAGAGAACTCATGAACAGCATTTCAATTTTGCTGAGTTCAGAAATCAGAGATCAGAGTTTGGACAGCCTGAGGCTCCTAAAGTTTATGGACAGAGTTGTGGAATTTGTGAAAAAAGGAGCATAGAGTGCCCATGCATTTAGTGAAACATGGCAAGACTAGGCAAAAAGAAAGAATTAGGGAGCTGAGAGATGAAAAATTTCAGCAAGCCTCGTGGAATGTTTGATTTCTGAGAGAAAATGCCTCTTTGAATACCTCAGAAATTACGTAGAGTCTTCAGAAGTGTAATATGTGTAAAAAAAAGGCCAATATTTAAAGTCTAA
The DNA here is from genome assembly GCA_004026745.1 of Myrmecophaga tridactyla. Classification (NCBI taxonomy): domain Eukaryota; kingdom Metazoa; phylum Chordata; class Mammalia; order Pilosa; family Myrmecophagidae; genus Myrmecophaga; species Myrmecophaga tridactyla. Next base: position 5,238 of record PVIY010045325.1, on the reverse strand, counting down.
TATTTGCCCACCAAAAAGAGGCTTCAAAAGAATCAAACTGACACTTAATACTTTAAAAATCTTTCAAAGTATAGTCAGGACTCCTTAAAAAAATAACAAAAGCCAGAGACTGAACAAAATAACTTTCACCTCAGTGGCAGAATTCTCGTCTGTCATGTTGGAGACCAGGGTTCGATTCCTGGAGCATGCTCATGCAAAAATAAATAAATAAATAAATAATAATAATAATAATAATCACAATGCCCAGATTCAAATAAAAAATATTACTATATATATGAAGAAGCAGAAAAACATGATATGAAGAAGGAGAAAAATCAGTTTAAAGAAATAAAATCAGAAATAACATATATAATGCTGTGAGTTAAGGACTTTCAAATAATTATTTTGAATATGATAAAGGATCATTATTTGAATATGATAGAGAATTTATATATATAAATACATATATATGTAACACTTGAATACATATTAACTCTGGAATTAAGAAAAAGATTAAAATTATTTCTGCCAATTTTTATAGTCTTATGCTACCTAAAATGTATCTTAAAAACTATTTTAAATTATTCTAAAACACCAAGTCTGCTAATACCAGAATCTCAATTCTCATATATATTTACCACAAAAATATTATTTGAAATGTCCTCTCATTTGCGAAATATTTTGCCATTGGCATAATAAAATCACCTTTTATAAAACTGTTTGACATGTCTGACAATATTTTTTCACTTGAACAATTAGGAATTATATTACAAACTGTTAGATGAAAATTTTAAAAAGGGATTTCAAACCACTTTAAAAAACAATGCTTAATAAGTACCTATGTGCTAAAAATTGTTGTATTTGTTAATATGTACATTCATCATTGAATTTGAATTGAAATTTGAACATAATCCACAGTTCAAATAAAATTCATTTATATTTATAAACACAAAGCTTTGACTTTTTCCCCAAATGACAGAATTATGTTGACAAAGGTCAATGACTCTAACCTTAATAGCCAGCAGTATTTCTCAGAATTATTTAACTGTTTAGATTATGTTAGTATCAGAGCTCTTTATGATGATATCGTTTTATCAGTCTGAGGCCATAAAGAAAAAGGAATTAATCTTGATCTGATACTGGCCTCTTTCACTTTGTTGAGACAATACTTAAAAAAATACTCTGGGTGAAGAGACTGACATGTACATTCATTTATTTAATTTAATTACGTAATTATCCATTACTTATTTTGAATCTCTACTATGTGCCACATATGGTATTGATGGTATAAATGATATTTAATTAAAGCAAAATGACAATGCCAATGACTAAGTAGTCAATTGTAATACAATGATTAAAATTTTTCAGGGAGTAAAACAGATCTAAGAAATTCAAAAGTATCTCTTATTATCCAAACATGCTTTGCATTGGGGGTTCATATTGAGATAGAATCATAAACAACTAAATGAATAAAATGTAAAAATGTCATGGGTCTATGATGCGCAATGCTCTGAGTAGACTGCTGGTCATTGTCCAGGAGATCTGTTCGAGAACAGAGTTTCTATTTTGGCAGGCTAGAGTTCTATGGGTTTCAGACCACAAGACTTGAGACTCAGAGAGGACAGAGTAGTATATTTTAAAAGAAATAGAGAGATGGGGTCAAAGAAGACTGAATAAACAAATCACAGAGTTTATAACTAGACTTGCTACTTTAATCTAAAGTAAGAGCCTCAGAGCCACTGGCACTCATCACTAGGACACATGCGTATATAAGTCTAGGAGAACATCACCTGTTTTCATGACATGCAGGATTTTTGCTCTCTTTCAAAAATATTCAATATGTTAAATTCTTTATAGGGTCATTATTATTTGATATTCTGGTGAATAAATAAGGAACAAGATGTCTCATGTCTATAATAACACTGCCATTAGATGGGATGGCTGAGGTAATAGGTCATGATTTTATAATTCTAGACAATAAGAAATATTTGACAGAGCTGTTGCTTCCCTGATATTCTTTGGTAAGATACTCTCTCACTGTAGGAGGTTTTTCTGGGGTTGTCTAGAAATGGAGACAGGAATGAAATTTTCTATAACTTCAACAAAAGGAATTCGAGTTAAGTGATCAATGGCCAGTTTTAATTTCTGTGTTTAACATTACAAAAAAAGACCACACACACACACACAAACACATTCATTTATAACATTTATGCAATTGATGGTGTTCTGGTTGATGTGCTAGTAAGCAAAGTGAAGAACCTCTACAGGAAAAAAGTTGAAAGCAATGAAGCCCAGGAACAAGGGACCAGCAGATGCCAGCCACGTGACTTCCTAGCTGACAGAGGGGTTCTGGGCAGTATCAGAATTTCTTGAGTGAAGGTAACCTCTTATAGATGACTTAATTTGAACACTTTCACTTCCTTAGAACTGTAAATGTGTAACTTATTAAACTCCCCTTTTGTAAAAGCCGTTCCAGTTCTGGTATATCACGTTCCAGCAGCTGGCAAACTAACACAGATGGTATCTTTGAATTAATTTGCCAAACTAGAAGTTTCTGGCAGTCACTTAGTCTGCTTATAACAAATCACATTATATCAATTTCACAACTTTTGCCAATTGCAAGTCACATGTGAGCAAAAGGAATATCAAATTGTTTTAATAAAGATCTGTGTTAAAAATGACAAAACAGCGTATTATAATGTAATTTTTCAGCCAGTCAACTAACTAATTGACCAAAGAATGCCATTTTGATATATTTTTAATTTCTATTGAAATAAAGACATTTAATAGCATATACTATGTGGTTACAGTTTTATTTGACTGTTAAATTCAGGCAAGTTTTTCAATTTTAAAATCATAAATTTCAGAGACTTTAGCAATTCTGTTTTTTATTTCAGTGGTTCAGAAATTTAAGTAAAATATTCTTAAATTTAGAGCATCCTTTCCATTTTTTCAGATTTAGAAAAATAAAAATATATCTTTCCTCTGATGATTCTTGAGGAATGTCCCTGAATCTTTTCTAATATTTAAATTTTCTGCAAATGGAGATACCTAGCACTGATATTTTAGGTACCATCTTGTTTCAAAATCCTACATCATCCATTCATCTTAAGCATCCAATCAATGATCAGAAAACATGAATGTGAATAATTATCACTAAGATACCTGCTATGCTACAAAGACCCACTTTTAGAGAGTCTTGTTTAATTCAGGGAAAAATGCAACTGAACTTTTATTTAGAATTCTCATAAATTGATGTACAGGCAGTATGTCAGTCAAAAGTAGCTTCAAACGTAGGTCATAATTTCAAAATTAGAAAACTATTTTGAACTTTAACTCTAATCTGCACAATTATTTTGTCCTGAATATTTTCTCACTCCAACTTTGTTGAGAATTTAGCATGTTTTGCGTATTTTCCGAACTTTTTTTCCTCACACGTAAAAAGAGACAATAATGGGAATAAATTTTATTTAACAAAATAAAATTAATGTAACTTCAAATATTTTTTGAACTTAATTTTACAGTGCATGTTTCACATCAAGTCTCGTTGTACTAATGGTAGGCCATCTCATATACAGGTGTTTAGAACAAGTTTGGGGGCCATTGAACACAGCTAATTTTGATAATGCATCACAATTATAGAAACACCTGTTCTAAATAACCTTGTTCTATTTCCATGAAAATGAACAGTGTTCAATAACCCTCAAAATATCTCATTTCATGCTGGCTCAGATTTTCTAAATCCACTTTGCCGTGACATTGCCTCTGTAACAACATAGCATGTTTTTAAGAAGCCAAATGCAGTTTGTTCTCATACATATAGTTCAGATATTTCCCATATTATTTTTTTCTTTTACTAGGGAAACTCTTTGTCTTTCAGCATTACCATTGCTCATCTAGTTTTTTTTTTTTGTCTGTAGAAGGTCAAAGGATCTAATTTGTTAAAAAGAAAAAAAAAGCTAATCCAATCAATGTTCACCGATCTATAGAGAAGTTATATTCAATTGCGTTGTACATATGGGCTATCAGTGATTAAGTGTGACTTGAATCATAAATTACTGTTTTAATGCTTTAAAAGTTACCCATGCCTGTTGCTATATTAAATAAATAAAGCTTGTAAATAGGGAGCTAGCAATTAGTTTTTGCCACGGTGGTGATGTACATTCTTGGTTCTAAAATCTTTACCCATTTTTATTAAGAGTAAAATCAACAAAATAAAACAGAAACTTCCTGATTTCTAAGATCTGTTTATTTAAAACCAAAACCACAATGTGAAACATAAAACTGAAAAAATAGTTTAAAACCTTTAAACTGGCATGAAAAATTTGTATAATATGTATTAATATGGATAATAGGGTAGGGGCAGAAAACAAGTATCATAGTGATGAAGTCTAGCAAATACCCAATCAATGATATTTATTTAAGAGCAGAATACAAGGATATTTTTTAGGAGGATAAGATAGCTTTCAATATCAAATTCAGAAGATGACTATATGAAATTATTTTTCTCACTCTGTATAAAGAATGTGAAAAGTTTGGACAGTACGCAGTAAGTATTCTGGTTTGTGTACTTGACTCAAAGGAGGTACTCAAAAATGTTAATCAAGTATCTGATGATAGGAATGAAAGTATTTTGTAAGAAAATTCTTTCCAGGCATGAAGGGGTAATTTTTTATATTAGTGAATCAACTCTTCATTTCCCAAGTGTAAAACATTTTTTTATTTGATGGATCAAAACATAATTTCTATACTTATATGTTCCGGTACAGATATTTAATTGGAAATGCAATCAAATTAGCTGCATTGTTGTCATCAAGAAATAATAAGAGATCAGTAAATATTCTGGGACTGAAAATTAGGGTCTGAAACAAGAAAATATGGAAACAGAATCATGATATGTTAGTATTTTGTTTATATTCTAAAATTATAATTTTTATCATTTTCACTTAAAATTTTCAAAAATTTGCAAACAGAACAACTCCCTCTTTTAAAAGCTTATGCAGTTTTAAAGTTTATACAATCATAGCTGTCATCCATAAATTGAGAATTTATGAAGGTTCACTTTTAGGTGTTATTACATATTAATCTCTATGCAGTTCTACAATATTAAATAAGAATGCAATGTTTAGATTCATTGTGCTTTTTACTTTAGGGAATAATGAGACACTACAGTTATAGGATTGCATTGCAGTCTACAAAATCTTCGAACTATAAGCAGGTACCTAACACTAAAAGACTAAATGATAAAAGCAAGTTAAG
>PVIY010045324.1:0-18876 GCA_004026745.1 Myrmecophaga tridactyla | reverse complement strand
TTATCTCCTTTGTTGGCTTATTAGCTATAATCCTTTATTTTGTTAAGTGGTTACTTTAAGGCTTATTGCACACATCTTTAATGTATTACAGTCCACTGTCAAATTATAGTATGCTGTTTTACATATAGGTTCTTAACTCCACCCCAAATCATATGGTCATATTGGCACATATTTTATTTCTTCATGTGTTATAAATTCACAGCAAGTTAGATAAGTTATCTTTTAAGGAAATTTGAATAAAACAAATTAATATATTGAACCACACACATTCCAATTCTGGCTCTTTTTTATTTCTTTGTGTAGAACCATATTTCCATTTGGTGTCATTTTATTTCTTTCTGAAGTACTTTCATTAGTGCTGTTTGGAGTGTGGATCTGCTGGTGAACTTTTACCTTTTGCATGTCTCAAAAAGTCTCTATTTTGTCTTCATTTTTGTAAGATTTCACTCGGCAAATAATTCAAGAGTAATAGTCATACTGTATCCTCCCCCCACCACCCAGTACTTCTAAGGTGTAAAATCTGCATCTTTTTGCTTGTATTTTTTTCCAAGAAGATTTTGCTGACATCTGTACATTTTGTCCTCTAAATATACTATGTCAGTTTCCTCTGGCTGCTTTTATAATGTTCTCTTTGCCATTGATGAGAAATAATGCACGCATATTGGTGCAGTTTTTTTCATGTTGCTTAATGATTGCTGAGCTTCTTGGATTTGTGGGTTAAAAGTTCTCATTGAATTAGGGATAATTTTAGCCACTTTCATTATGTCATTTTTTTTTCAGTGACCCCCACTCCCACCCCATTTTGTGTCTCTGTTTGCATCTGTATTAGGCCTCTAGGACACTCAATGTTTTCCCACAGTTCATCAATGATTTAACTGCTTTTCCCTTTGTGATCATTTTCAAAATTTCTCCAATCATGTCTTCAGACTCACTGTTTTTTCCTTAGAATATCTAATCCTTTGATAACACTGCCTAGTATGTTTCATCGAGGACATGGTAGATTTAATCACTGAATGTTCAACTTGCATCTTTTTTAAATGCAATTTTATTGAGATATATTCACACACCATACAATCCATCCAGAGTATACAATCAGTGGCTTTTAATGTCATCACATAATTAATTGTGCATTCATCAGCATGATAAATTTTAGAGCATTTTCATAACTCCAAGAAAAAAAAAGAGAATAAAAAAAATCTTATGTATAAAAAATATTTTTCACATCTCTATATAAATTTTTTAATATAGAGAATATACTTGCAATAATTGTTTTAGTGTCATTGTCTGTTAATTTTAACATCTATATTAGTTCTGGGTCTGTTATTATTGGTTCACTTTCCTCCTTGTTATGGATCAATATTTCCTTTTTTCTTATGTAATTTATTATTGGGTATTATACTTTTTGAATTTTACCCTGTTCTTTCCTGAATATACATTTTTTCTGCAAATATCTGAGCTTTACTCTTGGATTGAATTAAATTACCTAAAGTAACTAAATACTTTGGTTCCTTGCCTTTTTTGTTGGGGTAGGACCAGAGTAGTGTTTAACCCAAGGCTAATTCTTTTCCACCATAGAGGCAAGACTCTTGTGTACTTTATGAATGTTCTGTGAATTATGATGTTTTCTAGTCTGTCTCTCTGGGAATAGAAAATACCCCACGTCCTGTGAAAACTTTGGGCACCTTTAGTTCTAAGCCTCTTAGACACTCCTTTAATGGGTCATGAATAATTGCCTCTCATTTTTGCAATAATCTACACTCAGCTGAACACTAGTGGGAGACACTCCACATTTGCCTGAAGTTCATTCTCTACAGCTGTCTTTTCTCGTCCTGTATTTTGTTCTGAAAACTCTTGCTGTCTTGGCTCCCCAGAAGCTCACCTGTACCTCCTCATCCCAGGAATTCTATCCATCTCCAGCTGAATCTCCTACAACAGTAACTGGCAATTCTCTCAAGACAATTGGATAAGGTAATCACTGAACTCATTTAATTTATGTTCTATTATCAATGACTTCTGTCTTATTTTAGTGGGTGATTTTTGGTAGTTTCCAATGGGAGGGTGAATTCTGTACTCCTTACTCCTCTTTTGCTGGAAGCAGAAGCCTTCAGAGGAGGATCTGATTCTATTTGGAGGGTAATGATTATTACAAGTATTTAAAGAAAAACTTGGCATTCCTCCGATAAAAAGTTCTGAATATTTACATATTAATGTTGTTGTAGAATATTTCAAAAAATCTGAAAATCTTTTGTTGTGGTCCTTCTTTTGGATTTACTTGAAATTCTTTTAAAATAACATTACTAGCGTGCATATCTTCTCCTCAAATCTTTGCATGGTATTTGTGAGAAGAAATTTTCGGCACATAAACTTCCTCTAGTCAGCACTATGTTTCTACCAAGGGCAGTATCACTCACGTTTCAGAAAAAGGAAGCATTGCTCACATGTGACAAGCAAGAGGAAAGTTTTATTTCTGGCCCTAATGACCATAAGTTACATTATCTCTCTGAGCTTATCTTCTCATGTGAAAAATGGTAATAATTAGTTATAAATGCTATGATGTCTATTGCAGACTTTTGAACAAAATGGGTTGCAGCAAAAATTTTTACAGAAGAGGTGATCTAGTCATTGGATTATAAGAGAAAATGTGGGAGGAAAATGGAGGTGTCTCTGGTGGACAATTATGACAGAAATTAGTGTATTTGGGAACCAGTGATTAACTTTACAGCTAAGATGTTTTGGTAAGGGAGAAGACTGAAACTGTACAATATTTAAGAATTTAAGGATGAACCATCTATATAATACTCGTATTAACACCAAAAGTTAAATTTGAAGCCCAGCTATTTCAAAAGGATTTATTCTTGAAACACATAGAAATAATACATAAATGAGAACCCAACGATTAAAAAACAGTTGAAAAGATTAGAGAACACATATACAGCTTTTTGCTGTTGTTTTAAAATGTCTGTTCTTTCCTTTAGGGGAGATACATATTATATAATATTCACATAATTTTCTTCACATACTTATTTAGTGTGGATGTCTCTATGTAAGTACAAAGTGCCTGAGAGTCAGTTTCTACCTTTCATTAAATATTAAATTTTGTGTTTTCTGATACATAAATCAGAAATCATAAATAAGGGAAGCACATTGGTTTAAACAATGTATTTTGTTTAAATAAAAATAATATATGGTATATTTTTCTTGTCCTGGTACTAATTGTTGAAATAAATTTGCATTAAACACATGTATATGCCTAAATTAATGTAGAATATATAACATATGATGTATGATATACGAGGTATGGCATATGATGTATAATATATAATATATATACACACAATAACATAAAATAATATATAATAGCATTATATATAATTATATATAATGTTGTATGACTTAATAGACAAGAGAATCAATCTTTTAAATTCTACAATAAGGGGCCACGGTGGCTCAGCGGCAAGAACGCTTGCCTGCCATGCCAGAGGACTCGGATTTGATTCCCGGTGCCTGCCCATGTAAAAAAAAAAGATGGTCCTTCCTCTGCTGTCACGTCCCTCTGATGAAATGAATTATGGAACTACTTCCCTGCCTGAATGGGAAGGAAACAAAAAAAGCCTCACAAATAAAAATATTAAAAAAAAAATTCTACAATAAGAATGACCCTAATTTACTCATTTTCAAAAAAACAAAAGGTAATTTTCCTTGATATCCCCCTTCACTCCTTGAAAGTACTCTCCAATTTCTTTCATTCCTTGAAAGTACTCTCCAATTTTTGCTTTTTTATGAACTTGGTCATTTAAAAACGCTTCTAGAGTTCCCAGAGAAGTACTTTCTTATATATAGTAGGTAACTTGAGAAATCAAGAAATAAGAATAAGTTCCAACATAATTCCTGGTATAAATACCACTTGGCTGTTGTCTATAATTCTTTTATGCAAAAAAGCATTCAGCAAAATTCAACATCCTATTCTGATATAAACAATTAAAAAGATAGGAATCAAAGGTAACTTCCTCAGTATGATAAAGGGCATATGTGAAAAACCAATAGCCAGCATCGTACTCAACGGAGAGAAACTGAAAGCTTTCCCTTAAGATCAGGAACGAGTCAAGGATGCCCTCTGTTACCACCATTGTTCAACATTGTGCTAGAATTTTTAGCTAGAACAATCAGGCAGGACAAATAAATAAAAAGCATTGAAACTGGAAAGGAAGGAGTAAAACTTTCATTATTTGTAGATGACATGATACTGTACTTGGAAAATCCTGAGAAATCTACTAACAATGTTACTTGAGCTAATAAACAAATTCAGCAAGGTGGCAGGATATAAAATTAATGTGCAAAAATCAGTAACGTATTTATACACAAGCAATGACTTAACTGAGGAGTCAGTTAAGGAAAAAAAATCCATTCAAAATAGCAACTAAAAGAATCAAGTACTTAGGAATGAACTTTAGTAGGGACATAAAGGACTTGTACACAGAAAGCTACCTAACATTGCTAAGAGAAATCACAGGAGATCTAAACAGGTGGAAAAACATTCCCTGTTCATGGATAGGAAGGTTAAATATAGTTAAGATGTCAATTCTACCCAAGTCGATCTATAGATTTAACACAGTAACAATCAAAATTCCAACAACCTACTTTGAAGACTTGGAAAAGCTAGTTACCAAATTCATCTGGAAGGGAAAAAAACTCCAAATAGCTAAAAGTATCCTAAAAAAGAAGAATGAAGTGGGAGGATTAACACTTTCTGACTTTAAAACTTACTATAAAGCCACAGTGGTCAAACAGCATAGTACTGGCACAAAGATAGAAATATCGACCAATGGAATCAAATTTAGAGTGCAGAAACAGACAACCAAATCTGTGGTTAACAGATTTTTGACAAGGCCCCCAAATCCATTGGACTGGTACAAAATAGTCTTTTCAATAAATGGGTTGGGAGAACTGGATAGCAATAGCCAAAAGAATAAAAGAGGACCTTTACTTTACACCCTATACAAAAATTAGCTCAAAGTAGATCAAACACCTAAATATAAGAACTAGCAACATAAAGTTTCTGGAAGAAAATAAAGGGTAACAATTTCAAAACCTAGTAATAAGAGGTAGCTTTCTAAACTTTACACCCAAAGCACAAACAACAAAAGAAAAAACCATTAAATAGAAAGTCCTCAAAATTAAGCACTTCTGTACTTCAAAAGACTTTGTGAAAAAGGTGGAGAAGCAGCCAACTTGATGGGAGAAAATATTTGGAAATCACAGATCAGAAAAAGATTTGATTTCCTGTATACATAAAGAAATCTTACAACTCAACAACAAAAGAACAAACAACCCAATTATAAAATGGGCTTAAGACATGAATGGGCATTTTTCTGAAGAGCAAATACAGATGGCTCAAAAGCACATGAAGAGACAGTCATTTTCGTTAGCTATAAGGGAAATGCAGAGCAAGACTACAATGAGATACCACCTCACACCTATAAGAATGGCTGCTATTAAACAAACAGGAAACTATAAATGTTGGAGAGGATGTGGAGAAATCAGGACACTTATGCACTACTTGTGGGAATGTATAATGGTACGGCTACTGTGGAAGACAGTTTGGCGGTTCCTCAGGAAACTAAATATCGAGTTGCCCTATGACCCAGCAATAGCACCACTTGGTATATATATACCCAGAAGAGCTGAAAGCAGTGACACAAACAGACATTTGTACATCGATGTCCATAGCAACATTATTCACAATTGCCAAAAAATGGAAACAATACAAATGCCCATCAACAGGTGAGTGGATTAACAAAATGTTTTATATATAAATATATATATATATATATATATAAATATATATATATATATATATATATATATATATAATGGAATATTAAGCAGCAGTAAGATGAAATGATGTCCTGATGCACATGACAAGATGAATGAACCTTGAGGACATAATGCGGAGTTAAATAAGCCAGACACAAGAGGATAGATACTTCATGAGTCCACTTTTATGACCATGGTAAAGATAAAATCAGAGGCTTGTAATACAGAATATAGGGGACTTAGAAATATAGAGAAGCTAGAGATGGGTGAATGGTTAGCTAATGAGGTTGAACTCAAATATAAGGGAATAGATAGAAGTGAAGGCTGTTCTCTAGTGGGTCTATAAGTAATATTACCATACTGAAGGTGAACGAACTTGAAAGTGGTTGTATAGACCTATGTGTTCTACTGATTAACACTAGAACTATAAATAAGTTCTTGCAAGAACTACTTCAAATTATGATTCATGTACAAAGAGTGTTTAAGTCCAGGGTACAGGGGGAAAACTGCTATTGCATGCTGTGGGCTATGTTTAACAGGAAACATCAATACTACCACAACAGCAGAGGTAAATAATGGCGAGAAGGACAAGAGTTAAGGGGAGGTTTAGATTTCCTATTTGGTGAGTGTGAGTTTATTGGTTACGTTATTTTGTGAACAATGAAAATATCTAAAATTGAGAGTGTTTATGGACTGTGGACTTCAGGTTTTATACATGATGTCTAATGAATGCAGGTGGCTGAAGGATGTACCAATTGAGTAGATTGGCAAACGATGGTGTATACATATGATCGAATATTGTGCAGCTACAAAAAAGAATGAAGACAAGTGGCATGCAACAATGTGAATGAACCTGTGGGATATATGGTGAGGGAAAATGCTTACACAAAAACAGGGGCCCAAATTGTAAATTCTTATAGCAGATGCAGTTAATTGGGAGTGGTAATTATTTTTTCTGGATTTGGAGAGGCTGCTTTACATATCTATAACCTGATATTTAGAGATAAGAATGAAGCTGATCAGGTCAGGATTCAGGTAATTCAGAACACAGAGGTAAGGAAGACGTTGCCTATATTTTAGAACCACACCTACTCTTTGAGACCAGAGGAAGAAAGTTTTATCTTGTCCAGAACCTAAATATTCTGTAGCACATAATCTAACTCAGCTTGTCTGGATAGCTCATTTGAACAATTGAAACACAGGGAGCTCAGAGTAAGAGTGAGGGTCTTTAATCCTATATAGCTTCATGTAATGCCTGGATACATCCTAGTATATATTAAGCAGAGAATGAAAAGGTCCTTTCTCTCCCCCTTACATGGGACATGATATCCAGGGATTAAAGTCTCCCTACAGGTGTGGGAGATGACTCTCAGGGATGAGCCTGGCCCTGGCACCGAGGGATCAACAATTTCATCTCAACTTAAAGGGGGAAAGAAGTGTACCTGATAAAGTATCAGTGGCTGAGAGAGTTCAAATAGAGTTGAGAGGCTACTCTGGAGGTTGCTCTTACACAAACTTTAGTTAGACTTTGCTACCTATCATAACTTGCCAAACCCCAACCAGGATCATTCCAGCCAATCCTAAAGAACACCTAGGACAATATATTAGATCTTGCCAATGTTCCATGTACTAGGGTAACTTTCCAGATACTTACAAACTTCAGATGTGTCCGTGAACAGATAAGTCCCGAAACTAGAGGTCTCACCCTTTCCAGAACATCAACTAGTTCCATCTCCCTACCCATATTATTGATAGCCCCTTCCAACGTGAAAAAGATAGAATAGCCATAGTCTAAATACCTCTAAAGAGTGAGATGGAAAGATCAAAGGTAATGGTGGAGTTATACACAGAAGGTAGGGTTAAACAAACAAATATGATTGCTGAATCACCAAATTGATGTTTCTTTTAGTTTCTAGTATTTTAGAGCAGCTAAAAGTAAAAATCTAAATTTGTGGAATTGTAAGCCATACCAAACTCTGAAATCTGTTCTACAAGTAATTGTTGTGCTGTGCTTTGAAATTTATTGTTTATATATATATATATATATATATACACCTTATTTTTCACAAAAAAGAAAGAGAAAATTGATTGTGATGATAAAAAAATATTCATTCTTTCTAGCATCCTATATCCTGGAGCAGCTAGAAGGAAAAATCTGAGATGATGGTATGGTAGCCCATGACAAACTCTGGGATCCATCCTGCAACTACTTGTTGAAGGATGCTTTGAAAACTATTGCTTTTTCCCCCTTTGTTTTTTATATATGTCATATTATACAAGAAAAAAGTTAAAATTTAAAAAAAATTTTCTTTTTTTTTTCGTAGCATTTGCAGTCCCCAGGAATTGAACACAGATCTTTTGCATGACAGGTGAGAATTTTGCCACTGGGCCACCACTGCACCGCCCCAAAACTATTCTTAATATATTCTAAAACATATGCATTTTGATGACTATTTTCTCTTCATTTAAAGAATTTTCATATGCAACTCAATATCAAAATTTTATAATATATTTTGTGTTGATTTAAGAGACATAGTCACCTATTTTTCTTTTTATAGTCATGTGACACAGGTGTGTCTATGTGAGTACAAGTTTGGTTTTAGCTTTACAGCTACAGTTCATGGAAGTCAAGTTTGAGTTTAATTTTGCCTATGGAATCTATAGCAATTGAATGAATTTGTTCCAAATATACAAACTACATTTTCTAATTCCTTGACTTGATCTTAATGGTTTGCTATATAACTTATAAACTTTTCAATAATATATAACAACTTGTTAAAGTCAATTTCTTCCTGGATAAGGGACAGGGTGAGGCAAAGCTTGCCACATGTAAGAAGCCAAATGGATAGAAAATAGTTTTTCTATATTGTGCATGTGATGAAAATGCATGCATTGATTTCTCCCCTTGCTTTAGATATTTCAATGTAATTTTTTTGGTGGAAGAAATGAAACTTTTAGTTTGGTCCAAACATCTATCTTCATCATTGGTAAAATAAGTTACATATGGGAAAATTCCAATTATCCAGGGCTACTCAAAACACTGGTTTTGTATTGTCTGACAATGTAGTTTGTCTGTCTGTGGAATTTTTACATTTTAAGGGAGGATATATCAATGAATAAGATGAAAAACATCAGAAATTCTTGAGATTGAAGATTAGATTTAATCTGAAAATGAAAACATAATTATTCCAGTTTGAATCTTTGCTCACATCTTTTAAGTATACCAAACTACAAAGAGCAAAGGGTAAAAACTAACTATACAGATCTTGACTCTAAAATACTTGGTAAATAGCAGTACTGTAAGAGACAAACACAACGTTTCAATACATTTTTCCCCAGGATGTGTAAGATCTCTGGTGAGAGTGAAGGTCCTCAGGTGATTGACAATTGAATTTATTTTTGCCTTCCGATTCCTTAGCAAAATTTCCTGGTTGGATTTACACCTAAAATATTCTATTTTCTTTGAGATCACCAAATGCTGTTTTTTTTTTCTCTTCATTTTTTTTTTTTTTTTTTTGCATGCACAAAAATGTGCATGTGCTGCATAGGTGCTTAAATAGATAGATGGTATTTGAAATTCACTTGGGCTTTGTACTCTCAGTTTGTTTAGTAAATCAAAATAAACTAGGGATAAAGACAACAATGTTATTTTTTTAAATGAAAGTGGTTTTATCTTGTAATTAGAGTTTGGGGTATATATTAGAATATGAAAGATTACTTATCTTCAGATTGTCCACCAAGTTATAAATGCTCTCCCTGTTTTGAGCAGCCAAAGTAATAATGTGATGTGTCTCTAGAGAAATAAAAGTCATAAATTGAAGGAAATAGAAATGCTGCAGGTCATATCTCTCAGTAACCATGGTGGCTTCATCTATATCATACTAAAAGGATGAATCAGAAATATAAATACACTTATCATCTCTACAGCCATTGATTAAGCTGGGATCATTTACATTAGAAATATTATTTAGGCTTGGGAGTATTTGCTTCACTTATTTTACATATTTTGCAATTAAGAACTATTTTTCCTCTTAAACTTTTTTGTTCAAATATTATATATAATCAGTCCCTCTTTCCATCAATAAGGAGATTGTTTAGATTCTAACATCCAAAATTTTCCTAAACTTAATTCTTCAAAGTAGGATAACATTGGTTTCTAGTTTGACACAGACATCAGTTGGACTGCAAATGATTAGCAGCTATTTAACAGCATAATAAGTAAGGGATTTATTTTCTTAATGAGTAAAATAATGAATTCAGATCAGTAATAGGTCAATCTATTCATGAAAAATAGTCAAGCAATACTTGCATTATTCAGCATCACACACTGTCGGAAATGAAAGTCGTCTCTTTGATCTGATCATTGCTCTGCCATTAGGCCATTAGTCCTGATCCTTGTTGAAAAGCAAAAAAGCCCCTGTGTTTTCTTGTGAAGTGGATTTAAGCTGACCCTAAGGGTGCTTTTTTGTTGATGTGATGGTGCCTTCTTCAGGGCAGAACTTCTCAACCTATGTTGAATGATCAGTTTAGTTATATTTAATATTTCATTTCCAAATCAATGGGGATTGATATTTTGTTATATACAATAAATATTACTTGCAAAAAATGAAATGCAAATGACAGAAACACCCACAGTGGAAGCCCAGTTTTGAAATTTAGATTCGACAGACCTAGTATCATATTACAATAACTATAATCAGAACAAACATAGCATATATAAAAATAAATTTTAAAATGTTCATATTGTTCCTTGAAAGGGTGTAAAAGAGGGATTAAGTGTGAAAAAAATTTCAGCACACTCTGTGAATGTATATTGTTTTTGTCTATGTTCAAACATTGCATCTCATTTGTTAACTTCTCTAATCTAGGTTGTATTGACACCCATAGTACTCTCAGGAGATAGGTATAACTGAGCTGTTTCTATTTAATTGCCCTAACACTTGTTGTAGAGAAACTAGTCTTTCTAGTCTCTCAGAGTTACATTGATAGAAATGCAAAGAGGTTTTTCAGAGCAATTCAAGCAAGCCCAGGGTATTCACTTTTAATTTTTATCAAGAATGAATTTAGTGATACTACATTTTAAAAATTCATCTTCAATCAGTCACTAAAGTTTTACTTAAATTAAAATCATCTTTCAGTCACATTTTACATTTTATGTATTTCACACTTTTTTTTTTTTAACATTTTGGCATTTGGAAAACTAACTTTAAAACATTATGCCCTGTGATGTGGTGTGACTGGTCCACATCTTATTCAAAAAGACAAGTCTGCTGATCCACGCCTCAGTTGTTGCACCAATATCAAATTTTTATGTTTTTAAACACTTACTTTTAACATCTGTACTTAGGATTTCATCTACTGGTAACAAACAGTTCATGGTCTCTATCAACAATCCACTAAGGACACTGAGTCATACAATTCTAGGGCGGAAGAGCTGTTAAAAGATTTAGATAATCTTTAGGGCAATCCCATGTTTTAAAGTACTATTTCTATTCTGAGACCAATATCAAAGGCTTTTATTGTCTTACAGTGTTTCAGCAAAACTAATTGAAATATGTATCTGTGTATATGGATATTTAAAAACGTTATCTTGTTAGTTTATCTAATTTAAGTTGAATTGATGACAATATTCGTGACTCTTTCTCTAAGTATGTCCAGAACAAGTTTATTAACTCAGTTATCTTGAGTATATATTAAAAAGTAATAATCACCACCACCACAACTGGAAAAAATAAATGCTCTCCCTAGATTTGTCTCTTCAAGTCTTTTGAGCAAGGAGGGACAGAGAAAACAAGGAAGAAATCAACCAAAATTACTAGCAGTCCATCCAATTGAAAAAACAAAACAAAACAATTAATTGTCTCTGACTACCAAGCTCAGGTTCTCTTTCACATAGTGAAGGTAGCCAGTAGGATAATTGAGAGGCTGAAATGATAAGGCAAGAACACTCATTTCATTCACAGTGTGGCAGGATCTCTAAG
The DNA here is from genome assembly GCA_004026745.1 of Myrmecophaga tridactyla. Taxonomy (NCBI): domain Eukaryota; kingdom Metazoa; phylum Chordata; class Mammalia; order Pilosa; family Myrmecophagidae; genus Myrmecophaga; species Myrmecophaga tridactyla. The sequence goes on along the minus strand of PVIY010045324.1, from coordinate 7,081 downwards.
AGGTTAACAGACATGTGAGGCACACAGAATGCTATTTAATATGCAGGATAATCATGTGTCTTTTATTTACAGTGTTCATCCCAATGTGATAATCTTTAATCAAACTCTTAACAAAATTTCACCCTAGTCTCTCTTCAAGGTGAAATCCTTTTTTGCCTCAATTACTTTATTGCATGTGATTTTGTTCACATAAATCCTATTAGCTGGAGGGGGAGCTTGGTGTCTTAGTTTTAGGCAGACTCAAAAATGTCCTTGCCACAGTTCATTTTCATATTGCAAAAGTGTAAAATCCTCAAAATATTTCCCTCGATTACCTCTGCCTTCGAGTACACAAATAAGGACTCCCTCTTAAAATTACTCAATATACTTCAATTTTAAAAATAGAATGCCTATATTCATGATAAAACCTCCTGCTAGCAAATGCCATCAGTGTTTGCCTGTAGATCTATCATTATCATGTTTACAAATAGATTTTTAAATATTCTAGATCAACTTATTTTTTTCCGATGTGAATCTCTAGTAAGAAAAGAGAATGGATTGCTGATCTTTTGGTTTCTTACTGAGAAAATATGAAAAAAATTTGTACCGAGTCATTTCACATCATCTAAGATCATACATGAAAAAAAGCAAAGAACGGAAAACAAAATGAAAATTTTACACGAAACATCAAAAATAACAATGGATTGGTTTCAAAAAATGAATGTGTTGATTTTTCTAATGAAATTTTAAATTGTAATGTTTGATACTAAAAAAATTAACATGAAAAAGAATGGACAATATTGACACTTTTATATGGGGATTATCAATTTTAAAAATGTTTGCATATTTTTATGAAAATTATATTATTAGTTTTTGAGTATAAACACTAAGAGAATATCAAGAAATATATTATAAAATTATGGTTCAACATCTATGATATTCTTTGCAGTTGATTTAAATTCTATAGAGAAAATGAATTAATTTTTCCCCAAATAGTCCCCATAGGCTTTTGTTCACATCGTTTCCCTGAATATCAGTGAATTAGATATATTGAAGCTTTAAAACAATCTGTCTTGTCCTTCTATTCTTTTTAAAAATAGTCAAGATACTATTTTAAAAGTCTTTATTTTTTTTGAATTAACAGGCATTCTCATAGTTTTCTAATTAAGTAATTTTCAGTCCTTACTGGCGTATTTCCATGTGGTTGAATATTAGTATAAGAACTATTTGTTTTATCATTTGCTTGTTTGGCATAAAGTAGGCCAAGTATAAGTTAGATGAAAAACTATCCAGTTGTTCAAAAGAAGTATTTCTAATCCCAAATATTTCACAGGAAGTAAAGAAAGGAGGGAGGGAGAAATGAAGGAAGGAATGCAGTTAGTGTCACTAAATATCGCCTATGTTTACAGAAATGATGTATTAAACTGCATTAGAAAATCAGATGGTGCAATTGTTCAAAGACTCACCACTTAAATCACATGGTTGCATGTGTTTATTTCATAACACTGGGAATTAATCTAATTTTTTGAACTCTGTTATTTTTCCCCTCCACAGTAAAAGTATATAATTTTGCATTATATGAAGAATATTGGAGAGCTCCAAAATTGTCTCACATTATGAAGAAAAGAAAAAAAATGTGAAAAAAAAAGTCGCAGTTCAGTACTTTTTTCTTACTTTTGAAAAACCTTGGAAGGTTCTAAAAAGCTGAAATGTAAGACATATCATTCTCTGATACCCAGAACCATTAGATAAGATGATTAAATACCTATCAATCACTCCATGTAGCAGCTGTAACAATGCCAGTTAGAAAGTATTGTTAAAAGGTTAGTATTCCTGCTTTGTGAGTATACAGCTTGGCTTTATCTCATTTGTTTTTCATAACTCCTCTCTGTCTCTGACTCAGTACTTAGGAAACAGCAGGAGACTATTTTCTGGCAATGTTCAATGTCATTTAAGTCATTAAGATTTGGGGTCAAAAAAAGTGTGTAATAAATCTGACTCATTTCTAAGGTTTTATAATGCTAAAGTATGTGAGGAACTTAATAAATTAGAAACAGTTTGGAAAATTATGGAGTGGAATTTGATTAATCACTGTTATGTATGAATTTGAAGCTTACTCTTAAGTTCACAGAATTTCTTCTTAATCATAAAATATGTCTAGATTTATTTTCTTCTTTGGCCAACCCATGGGGTGTATCCAATGATCTACATGTCACCTTATCTATTTTAGTGTGGATAATGGAGCCATGGATAATATATAAGAAAGCAAACAAAGACAGAAAGATTACTCAAGATTTTCCAAAGGTGAATCTACTGGCAAAGGTTACTACTGAAAACTCTATCAGTCAGATTTGCACAGAATATAGGAACTGCTCTAAATAATTCTAGCAGGAAATGATTGAACCCGGTGATTTGGATGCTTATATAATCCTTGGACGTGATAGAGGAGTGCAAGTTAAGAAATTGTGGTTAGAACTTTGGCTTTTAGATCTTGCCACCACAGCTCTTACTCAAAAGGAAGGAAAAGGTGCACATGCCCCACTCCAGAAGTTGGTGGCTTGGCAGTAGAATATTTTCAGGCCAGCTCTGGTCACCATTCACATGTCTAAGAACATTGCTGTCCTTCTGCATTTTATGAAAAATAGTATTAGCCTCCATTCTAGTGACTAATTTTTTAAACAAGTGCATCTAATAGGTGAATTTAGTTTACATCTAGTATGTTTGCTACAATTTAATCTGGGATATATACATATAAATATTTTATTGAATCATCTTTGAATAGACGAAATGTCAAATGAAGTTGAGAGAGCCAATCCGAGTATCTTGCACAAATACATACTGAAGTATTCAGAAAGCTTTACTCTCTTGAATATACACAGATAAGAAAATGAACACTTTTCTCACCCAAGGTGATACTTGAACTTACCTTCCTGTCCGGGGCTATTTGCTTTCTTTCATTTTTTTTTTTTTAATTTTAATTTCTTGCATGTCAGCAACAGAAACTTGAAAAATTAGGTCACTTAGCACCAAAACTAACACATTTATGAAATCTTAATGAAAATCACAAGATTCAACATTAGAAGTCTCCTATTTTATCCTGACTTTGCATTAGATTGCTGTTTCACCTTAAGCAGGTAACTCAATCTCTTTAGACCTAAATTATTTTCTGATTCACCTCAAATTACTGAAAATTAGTTTTACAAGGAGCTGGAGGGAAACTGGAGAAGTTAAAACACTATACATCAGTCTCCAGTCTTATGAGGATTTCCATCTAGGGTACAACGTGCAGAGTACAAGCAGTGATGACATGGAAAGCAATACAAGCTGGGAAGGATGGCATATTCAATCTAAGAATTTGGTAAGGCTTACAGTGGCCTTTACATTTGGAGAAAACATCACAAATGCATTTAAGTGAAAACTAGCTACATAGACAAAAGATAGGAAAGCTAGAAAAATGTAACAAGAAATTCCCTCTCTTTCAAACAGTTTCTTCCTATTTCTTACGTACAAAGTATGACCCAGTTGTATTCATTCTTTAATTCTCACATTAAGATAAATTTTACAGTGAGGTTTTCTCTGATGTCCAAATTAACTAGTTTTATAGCAGAAGGATAAAAAGCTTGCGAACACACCTTCTTTCTCTTTTTAAGTACTCACCCTATATTTTGGTGTCTGACTCACAAGACCTTAAGCTTTTGAGGGCATGAATGCCATTTGCCTTTACTGGATTCCCAGCTGTGCAGACACCATACCATGCTACATACTCTGCACTTAAGAAATACTTGGTAAATAAATGTATGACTGGGTGAATGAGGGTTTTTGTTCTTTGTTTTTGCTTTGGCTTGCATGGCAAAAGCATAGGCTACAGAGATTAGGTGGTATCAGGAGATAGAAACAGGATGGTGGTTTGCAGATATGTTATAAACATGCCTTGTGAAGTAAGTTAAGGATTTAAACATCATTTAGTAGGCAAGGGAGAGCTTGCAAAGTAGTTAAGCTGTAGGAAGAGATTCAATGTGATATATACAAAACTTGGTGGCTGGTGAGGAAAGCACTGATTGATTAACTTCCTTAGATATTTAAATTATGAGAATTGGCATTTGTGGACTGATGATCATTACAGCTTCTGGAGAAAAAGAATTAATTTCTTCTGGAAAAGAATTCCTTGGTTTTGGAAAAAAGAATTGTCGTGGACCTTTTTTCAGACTACTTTAAAGCATGTGCCTGTCCATTATTCATGAAGAAAAGTGAAATGTCACTGTAAATCTGAATTCAGAGGCTGAAGACTGTGAGATATTAATATGCTTTGTTGAGAATAATTTTTATATTTTTTATAATTTTAAATTATAATAATTTTTAAATTTATAATTTAAATTCTTTTCAAGCTGATTTAAATATTTTAATTGACTTCTTTTTTCTTCCTATCCTGTATGGTGGAGATCACATTTCATTCTTTTTCCATGTGAGTATCCCCTTATTGCAGAAACATTTGTTGAATTTTTGTTTGGTTAGTTTTTCATTTGTTTGTTTGCTTGTTTGTTTGGGAAGTGCATGGGCTGGAACCGAACCCAGGTCTCCTGCATGGCAGGCGAGAATTCTACCACTGAACTACCCTTGCACCCCCTATTTTACTTAACTTTTAACCTAATAAAATATTAGTTCATGGGGTTAAGGGTAATGATAACTTTGTTCACTGCTTTAGCTCCAGCATTGAGTGTATTGCCTACCATGGCATTAGGCTCTCAAAACATTATCCAACCAAATAAATGAATTAGTTATACAAATATAATATTTTTGCACCCTTATGTGAGGATTTGGGATGAATAGGTATGTGTGGGTATACGCGTGTGTGCTTATGCATATCATACACATATATGCATATTCTCAACTCACCATTCTATTTAGAAATTCCCAGATATTGTGCTGTAAACAGTTCCATCTTTTTTATCCTCCAATGGTGAATAGGTTCTCTGAAATCAGAAACAAGCTAATTATATTATGAAATAGACTCTCTGTTGATAAGTAGGTCACTGAATATCATAAAGATGTCATGACTTCAGAATTATCTGGATAGAGTCACCCTCAAATTTTCTTCATCTGTTTCACCTTAAGATGAAATAAGCATTCTCATACAGACACTTCAAATCCTTGGATTTACCGATTCCCAAACTGATGAATTTTTTTTCTAAACCTTACTAAAAAAGTGAAGTTATGCCTCTAATAATCCATCTGTATAACTTCATTTTATTTGACATAGTGCTTGTTCTACGTTAGGCCACTTGTGTCAATATAAAATCACTAGAGGTGTAGACATGACCAAGGGAGGGACACTTACTAGCTTCAGTGTACTTCCTTTAAACGGAAATGCAGAAAATAATAAGAAAATACATATATAGATAATGGAATTGCAAGTGGTAGCAAATTCTGTGGAAGGGAAGAATCAGGGTAAGGGCCATAAAATAAAGGAGTGGAAAGAAGTTTTTAAACCGGAAATTTAGGAAAGCATCCTTCACTGAGGAAGAGGCAAATAAGGAGCATGAACTTTAAGTGTGATGAGAAATTTTCAAATGGTTTTGAGCAGAAATATGAAGTGATGTCCATAAAATGTTCATTCTGGCTGCTGTGTAATGAATAAAGAGATTGAGAGTTTACAAGTAGGAATCAGAATGAGTTTAGAGATGATGGCAGCAGCCCAGGTTAGAATGCTTAATGATTACCTGAGGAAAGTAGTCATAACAGGGGCAAATATTAGAAGAATTTGGGAACTATTGTGAAACTAGAGCCTATACCCATACACTTATGCATTTTGAACATCCTACATTGAATTCCTGTAATATAAATCTTCAATTTTAACCAGTGTGTTTAGATATCAATCAATGAATCCATGCATATTTATTAAATTACCATCATAATTTTAGGAGACATTCTTTTAAGCTTGTAATATTATTTTTTTACATTACTCCGTTGCAAGCTACTCTTCCGTACTCATTAAATGCCTGTGCTACTTATGGTTTTGTTTCAGCCCACATCCTCTTCTAACTGGAAATCATCTTCTCTGGGAACCTCATACAGATTAATAAATTCAACAATCATCTAAGTGACATCTATAAAATCTATCAGGGTCAGTCTAGTTTTCTTTTCTATACTTTAAATGTTTATATTCAAATACTGGTAGGTGTTTTGAATTTTGTGTTCCCTGCTATGATGGGGCTTGCCAGTAGCTGAATGTACTTAATCAAGTGCACATCTCCTGTGGGACAGCCCTGAATTTGAGACTGCATCGCTAACCAACTGCCAGTAATTGCTTTCCTTGCTTCCTAATCCCTGGGTACTTCACCTTCTTTTGTCAGACCCATTAATGCTACCTATAGACTTGTAAATAATCCCTTAATTTAAGATTTTCAGTTGCTCATTACATAGGTATCAGAAGACATTTATGAACTTCTGGGAAGATGGCAAAATAGAACAAGCTGAGCTCACCCCTGCTCCATGGAACTAGAGATGAGACAGAAAAATTACCAGGACAGCAGTTTCAGAGTGCAAGTGACCTGAGAGGGCCTTCTACACTACATAGGAAAGTTCTGCAGGAAAAGCTGAGGAACTGATACGCAGAGAACTGGGTGAGTGGGCTCCATCGGGATTCCATCAGGGACAAAGTGCCTGACCCTCAGCTCCACAGTCCCGAGTTCCCTTCGGGAACCTGGAAGCCAGTAATCTAGCTTTCCCTGCTCACAGAGACCATCCAACTAGTGCGGAGAGTTTACTGCTCTCCTTTCCTAACAGAGGCCACGAGCCCTCAGGAGTGCACAAACAGGGAGATGAGAACCGAGAACCAAGAACCTAGCCATGCTTTTTGACCGCCCCTCACCCATGCAACCACAAGCGCTACACCTCGCCGGCCTAAATTCCCCACGCACACCATCCCACACAGTTGTGTCCTGGCCCCACCCACACCCTACACCACTAAACCCCACCCCTGCCACCCAGCCCTCGACCCCAATTCCCACGCCTCCCACCAATAGCCGGCGCAGTGTTCTAGTGGCTTACCCCCTGATCCACTCACTCCACACATGGGCACCCCTGCTGCCCTCTGTGACCCCGT
>PVIY010045323.1:0-19129 GCA_004026745.1 Myrmecophaga tridactyla | reverse complement strand
ATCAGGGGGAAGGAGTCACCTGCATCAGTTTTCCCTGAGGGTGAGACCCAGCAGGTTAAAAACTTTCCTGTGAAGTCTCTGGGCTCTGTTTTTCTTATCCTGCCCAGTATGTGGCACTTGTCTGCCTGCGGGTCCCACCAGCAAAAGATGTTGTGGCTCCTTTAACTTTGGAAGGCTCTCCCTGCTGGGGGCATGGTGGAGACAGAGGAGAGGTTGTAGGCTGGTTTTAATGGCTTCAAATTGCCAAGGCCTGGGTTCTGAATTCCTTGAGAGAGGGATTCCACCTGAGTTGGGCTTCACCCCTCCCCTGGGGAAGGCACAGGTGGGAGACAGCCCTGAAAGCAGTCCATTTCTGCCTATGCCTGGGGCAGTTGCAGCCCGAGTAGTCCTGCTGCTGAATCCAGAGGCAGCCAAGCCTGCATAGGAACACCCACAAAAACCTCCATTTCATACCCCTTTCCTCTTTTTCAGTTAGCCCAATAAGCGACCTCTGCCTTGACCGGTTCGCCTGAGCTGGGGGCCTATTTTTAGTAGTCAGAATTTGTTCATTAATGCCACAATTGGTGTTTGGTTGGACTCAGTCCCTGCTACTGTTAGAGTGTCTTTCCTTTCCCTCTGGGAAGCCGCCTGTGGGGGAGGGGCACCAGCCGCCGCGGCTTGGGGAACTCACAGTTCTGGGGAGACTCGCAGCCAGTCCAGCTGGTCCAGACTGGGGTACACTGTGTTTCTTGTCACTGACGTGGCTCCAGGAGCTGTTCTGTACCGTTTCTGGTTATTTAGTAGTTGTTCTGGAGGACGAACTAAAACACGCACATTGCTAAGCCGCCATCTTGGCCCCTTCTCACCATGATCATTCTTTAGAACATTTGCATCATTCCCGAAAAAGAAATAAAAAGAAAAAACACATACATACCATACTCCTACCCCACTCTCTCACTGACCATCAATACTTCTGTCAATCCAAGTTATTCTACCCTCATCCCCACCATTTATTTATTTATTATCCTTTTTTTTTACTCATCTGTCCATGCCCTGGACAAAAGAAGCATCAGACACCAGGTTTTCACAATCACACAGTGACATTGTAAAAATTATATCTTTATGCAGTTGCCCTCAAGAATCAAGGCTACTGGAATACAGCTCAATGATTTCAAGTACTTCCCTCCAGCCACTCCAATACACCAAAAACTAAAAAGAGATATCTATATAATGCATAAAAGTACCCTCCAGGATAACCTCTCAACTCTGTTTGAAGTTTCTCAGCCACTGACACTTTTTTTTTTTATTTCTGTCTTCCCCCATTTGGTCAAGAAGGCTTTCTCAGTCCCTTGATGCCAGGTCCTGCCTCATCCCAGGATTTCTGTTCCACATTGCCAGTGAGATTTATACCCCTTGGAGTCATGTCCCATGTAGCGGGAGAGGGCAGTGAGTTCACCTGCCGAGTTGGCTTAGAGAGAGTGTCCACATCTGAGCAGCAAAAGAGGTTCTCTGGGGGTGACTCTTAGGCCTAATAATAAGTAGACTTAGCCTACCCTTTGCAGGGATAAGTTTCATAGGGGTCAACCCCAAGATCAGGGCTCGACCTTTTGATTTGTTTGTTCCCGCTGCTTGCAAGAATATCAGGAATTCTCCAAATGTGGAAGTTGAAAATCTCTTCCTTTCTCCCCAGTCCTCCATGGGAACTTTGCAAATACTTCTTTATTCACTGCCCACATTACTCTGGGATATATTGGGGCATCACATTTACCTGTACAAACCAACAAGATCTTACACCCTATTCAAGATTCTATATACTTTTGGTATCCAACTAAACTGACCATACAAGTAAAATTAGGAAATGCACTACCCAAAATATACATTTTGCATCAAATGTCTCTTCTTTGGTCTTACACAGAAGTTGAAGTTTTAACCCACGAATGATATCATCTTTTACCCTGTATTCTGAATTACCTTAGTCCTAACTAGATCAGCTTCATTCATATCTCTACTTGAAGTCTGATCACTTTTTCAACTTTTTATATAGTTCCTCTATGGGGTACTGCTGACTTTCATAGCTTCAGAGCTCTATGTCTGAGCCTCAAGTGTCACATAAATACCTGAAGTTTCTGGGAAATGTCGGGTCATCTGATTATCTTAATGGATTTATTCTGAAAGTAGGTTTCTCTCTCGCCTAGGATTTTGTTGCTGCTTGGGTTTTTATTAGGGCACATCTTTGACAGTTGGATTATCAGTATTTCCCAGAAAAAAAAAACAACAGTTTTTTACTTAACAGTTTTATTCACATACGATACAGTCCTTCCAAAGTGTCCAATCAAAAGCTATCCATACACTCACAGAACTGTGCTTATGTCATAACAATTTCAGCACATTTTCTTAGCTTCAAAAAAAACCCATGCCCCTTATACCCCCTATTAATGACACTTAGCTTCAGTGTCATGTTTGTTACAATTGATGGCAGAACATTAACACTAATATATTAACTATAATCTATAGTTTACATTAGCTGCATTTTAGCCCATAGACCAACTATTACTAACATCTTGTAGTTGTGATGTACATTTGTTCTAATTCATGGAAGAACATTCTTGTATTTGTACTATTAACCATCTTCACGATGCTGAACAGAGTTCACTGTTATATAGTCTGTTGTTTCATCCTCTAGCTTTCCTTCTAGTGATACCCATGACTGAAAATGTTTCCTTTCAACCACTGTCACACACACAATTCAGTGTTGTTTACACATGCAGTAAAATGCTACTATAACTTCTACGCATTTCCAAATACTTACAGCCACCCCTATGCAAAAATTCTTCACAAATTAAGCATCAATTTCCCATTCTCTATCCTCATTGTATCTTCTGATAACCTTTATTCTATACATTAATTCCATGAGTTTGCTCATATAATTAGTTTGTATTAGTGAGATCCTACCATATTTGTCCTTTTGTGTCCGACTCAACATTATGTCCCAAGGTTCATCCATATTTTGACGTACATTAGGATGTCATTTCTTCTTACAGGTGAATAACATTCCATTGTATGTATATACACATTTTCCTTATCCATTCATTGGTTGATGGACACTAGAGTTGCTTCTATCTTCTGGAAATTGTGAATAATGTCTCTATGAACATTGGTTTGCAAATGTTTGCATCCTTGCTTTCAGTACAGTTGGGTCTCCAACTAGTAGCAGGATTGCTGGACTATATGTCAGTTCTAAGCTTCCTGAGGAACCATCAAGCTGTCCTGCACAGTACCTGAAACATTTTACATTCATACCAGCAGTGAATAAGTATTCCTGTTTCTCCACATCCTTTCCAACCCTTGTAATTTCCTGTTTGTTTAATGGTGGACACTCCAGTAGGTATGAATAGCTCATTGTGGTTTTGATTTGCGTTTCATAATAGCTAGTAATGTTGAATGTCTTTTCAGCCATTTGTATTTCTTCTTTGGAAAAATTCTATTAATGTCTTTGTCCATTTGTTAACTGTGATGTTTCTTTTTAGCTTTGAGCTATAAGATCTCTTTAATCAGATATGTGGTTTGCAAATATTATCTCCCATTGAATAGACTACCTTCTCACCTCTGACCAAGTCCTCTGAAGCAAAGAAGTACTCAGTTTTGAAGAGGCCCCACTTATGTATTTTTCCTTTTGTTGCTTTTGTTTTGAGTGTAAGGTCTAAGAAATCACATCACACTACTAGGTCTTGAATTTGTGTCCCTACATTTTCTTCCAGTAGTTTTATAGTACTGGATTTTATATTTAGGTATTTGACCCATTCTGAGTTCATTTTAATCTGGGGTGTGAGATTGGGATCCTCTGTCATTCTTTTAGATATGGATATCCAGTCTGTCACCATTGAGTACAATCTTAGCTGTGGATTTTTCATATATTTACTTTGTCATGTTGAGAAAGTTTCCATCTATTCCTACCCATCAAAGTGTTTTTATCAAGAAGGGATGCTGGATTTTATAAAATGTCTTTTCTGCTTCAATCAATATGATATGTGATTATTCTAGTTTGCTAGCTGCCAGAATGCAATGTACCAGAAATTGAATGGCTTTTAAAAAGGGGACTTTAATATGTTGCTAGTTTACAGTTCTAAGGCCAAGAAAATGTCCCAATTAAAACAAGTCTATAGAAATGTCCAATCTGAGGCATCCAGGGAAAGATATCTTGGTTCAAGAAGGCCAGTGAAATTCAGGGTTTCTCTCTCAAGTGGAAAGGCACATGGTGAACATGGTCAGAGTTTCTCTCTCATTTGGAAAGGCACATGGTGAACACAGCATCATCTGCTAGTTTCCTCTCCAGCTCCCCAGGAGGCATTTTCCTTCTTCATCACCAAAATTCACTGGCTGGTGGACTCTCAGCTTCATGGTGTTGTGGTGTTCACTGAGAAAATAAAATTCTCCCTTTTATTAGGAATCCAGTAAATTAATCAGGACCCACCTAGAATGGGTGGGGACGTTTCTCCACCTAATCCAGTTTAACAGCCACTCTTGTTTGAGTCACATCTCCAGAGAGATGATCTTAATTAAAGTTTCAAACGTAGAGTACTGAATAGGGATTAGAAAAAACAGCTGCCTTTACAAATGGGATTGGAATTAAAACATGGCTTTTCTGGAGTACATGCATCCTTTCAAACTTGCACAGTGATTTTTCTTCATTTTGTTCAAGTGCTTTGTTACATTTATTGATTTTCTTGTGTTGAGCCACTCTTGCATTCCTGGAATAAAATCTACTTGATCATGGTATATAATTATTTTAATGTGTAGTTTGTTTTGATTTGCGAGTATTTTGTAGAGGATTTTTGCCTCTATATTCATTACTTAGGGATTGGTCTGTAGTATTCTTTTCTTGTAGTATCTTTATCTGGTTTTAGTATTAGAGTGACATTGGCTTCATAGAATGAATTAGGTAGTGTGTCCTCCTCAATATTTTGGAAGAATTTGAGCAGGATTGGTATTAATTCTTCTTGGAATGATTGGTAGAATTCACCTGTGGAATGTGGCTTCTGTCTCTGAGCCAACTGCATTGGATAGCTTCTGCTGTTCTTTAGATGTTTTGGGTGGAAGAGTGAATTGTGCCATTCCATATTCCACCATCTTCCCAGAAATTTCTCACCCCAGTGCATTTTTATTGTCATCTATTGTTCCTTTCATTCCCATAAGATGCTATTTTTTTCATACTTTCAAATTCTTCTCTATACTTACCCACTGTCTTTTTAATAGCCTGTGTCTGTTGAGCCATATTTTCCCTGATCTCCTTGAAGGAAATTTGTTTGAACATCTTTTTTTAAAACTTCTTGTATTGTGAAAAATAACATTGTATATACAAAAGTAATAAATTTCCAAGGGCATTTTAAATAAGCAGTTATACAACAGATTTTAAAGTTTACTATGGGTTACAGTTCCACAATTTTTCATTTTTTTCTTCTCTGCTCCAAGACACTGGAGACCAACAGAAATATCAATATAATGATTCAGCAGTCATCTCCATCTGCTAAACCCTGTTTTCTCTATTGTACTCCTCCTTCTGTTTATTTTTTTATTTTTTTGCATGGGCAGGAACCGTGTAACAAACCCAGGTCTCCAGCATGGTAGGTGAGAACGCTGCCTGCTGAGCTACTGCGGCCTGCCCTCCTCCTTCCTTTTAAATAACATATATACATAAAAGCAATAAATTTCAAAGTACATCGCAACAGTTAATTGTAGAACAGATTTTCGAGTTTAATGTGGGTTAAACTCTTCCACAACTTTAGGTTTTTATATTTAGCTGCTCTAAGATACTAGAGACTAAAAGAAATATCAGTGTGATAATTCAGCACTCATGCTCATTTGTTAAACCCAACCTTCTCTATATAACTCCACCATCACCTTTGATCTTTCTTCCACTCTTTAGGGGGTATTTGGGCTATTCCCATTCTAACTTTTTCATGTTGGATTAGGGCTGTTGATAATATGGGACAGGGGTCTAGAAGTGGTTGATGTTCTAGAAGGGCTGGCCCCTCTGCATTTCAGGACTTACCTGGTCCAGGGACCCATCTGGAGGTTGAAGGTTTTGGAGAGTTACCCTAGTGTATGGAACTTTTGTAGAATCTTATATAATGCCCTAGGTATTCTTTAAGATTGGCAGGAATGATTTTGGTTGGGGGTTGGCAAGTATGATAGGTAGGAATGCCTAACTGAAGCATGTATAAGAGTGACCTCCATATTAGCCTCTCACCTCTATTTGAACTCTCTCAGCCACTGATACCTTATTTATCACCCTTTTCCCCCTTTTTGTCAGGGTGGCATTGTTGCTCCCATGGTGCCAGAGCCAGACTCAACCCTGGGGGTCATGTCCTACACCACCAGGGAGACTTTCATCCCTGGATGTCATGTCCCACATAGGGGGGAGGCAGTGGTTTTACTTGCAGAGTTGGGCTTAGAGAGAGGCCACATCTAAGCAACAAAAGAGGCCCTCTGGAGGTGACTGTTAGGCATACCTATAGGTAGGATAAGCTTCTCTGCTACATTGATAAGCTTCATGAGAGCAAGCCTCAAGATCAAGGGCTTGACCTATTGATTTGGGTATCCCTAGTGTTTGACATGTATCCGGAGTTTCCCACATGGTAAAGTTTAATGGTTCCATATTTTTTATCCTGTCTCTTAAGGGATTTGCTAATTCTTTTTGATTGTCTGCTTAATAATCTCCAGATGGGTCCAGGCATTACATTAAGATGTACAGGATTAAAGGCTCTCATTGTTATTCTGGGCTCCCTGTGTTTCAATTGTTCAAAAGATCTATCTAGATGGTTGAGTTATAGTATGTGCTACTGAAAATTAGGTTATGGACAAAATAAACCTTTCACCCTTTGGTCTCAAAGAGCACAACATTGTAAAATATAGTTAATGTCTTCCTTACCCCTCTTTTCTGAATTACCTTAATCCTGACCTGATCGACTTTGTTCTTATCTCTAAATACCAGCTGATACATATATAAAACAGCCCCCTCAAAATCCAGAAATAACAATAACCATTGCAGACTAAATGTGACAGCTATGACAGTTTACAATCTAGGCCCCAGTTTTCTTAAAAAGTATTTTCTAAATGAGATCATACAATATTTTCTCTTTTGTTTCTTGCTTATTTTGCCTCACCAAATGTCCCACATGTTCGTTCACATCGTTGCATGCCTGACGACTTTGTTCTTTTTTGTAGCAGCACAATGTTCGATCATATGTTTATACCATTGTTTGCCAATCTTCTTTTTAGTCAGTGTGTCTTTCAGCCACCTCCATCTGCTGGGCCTCATATATAAAGTCCAAAGTCAACAGTTCATCAATTTTAGATAATTTCATTGTTCCCAACAGAAAAATAGCCAAAAAACACCCTCACCAAATACCAAACACAAACCTCCCCCAACACTTTCCCCTCCTCCATTATGTACCCCTGGTATTGCTGCAGTATTGTTCATGTTTTTCTGTTAAACATAGCCCAGAGCATGCAACAGAATTTTCCCTCTTTACCCTGAATTTATACTCTTTTTGTACAAGATCCATACCTTTGCAGTAGTTCAAGCAAGAACTTATTTATATTTGTAGTATTAATCAGTGGGACATACAAGTCTGTACAACCCCTTTCAATCATGTCTACCTTCAATTATGGTAATATTACTTATAGACCCACTAGTGAACTGCCTTCACTTCTATCTGTTCACTTACAGTTAAGTTCAACCTCATTAGCTAACGGTTCACCCATCTCTAGCTTCTATGTATCTCTAAGTCCCCTATATTTTGTATTATAAGCCTCTGATTTTACCTTTACCATCATCATAAACGTGGAAGCATACAGTATCTATCCTTTTGTGCCTGGCTTATTTCACTCAGCATAATGTACTCAAGGCTCATCCATCTTATCATGTGGTTCAGGGTGTCATTTCATCTTACTGCTGCATAATATATACACACACACACACACACACACCACATTTTGTTAATCCACTCATCTGTTGATGGACTCTTGGATTGCTTCCATCTTTTGGTGATTGTGGATAATACTGCTGTGAATATTGGTTTGTAAATGTCTGTCTCTGTTACTGCTTTCAGCTCTTCTGGGTATATACCAAGTAGTGGTATTGCCAGGCCTGTTTGAACATCTCTTGATTGGTTGTTTCAAATTCTGAATCTACTTTGGCTTTTCAGTTTGTTCCTTTTACTGGGCTTGTGAATTTTTGCTGATATATGTGCATCTGGTTATTTTGATAGGTTTATTCTGATGGCTGGTTTCTCTCTTGTCTAGGCATTTGTTGTTAATTGGTTTTGTATTAAGGGTCTTCTAAGTATAGCCCTGTTTTCCAGCCAAAACAGGGCTATATATCCATGAGGGGGGCACAGATGAGATCCAAAGGGCTCTGGGAGTGGGCCAGAAAAGATTCCAGGAAGCCCATTTTTTCCTTCCACATTACTAGGCCTCACTTACCTGCCTGTCCAGTAGATGTTGGTCTTCGGCAGCCTCTTCCCCTTATCCCTGCAAAGGCAGACCATTAAGGTCCTCTGCTAGTTATGCCTCTGACACAGTGAAACCAAGGGTGCCCGGTGCCATGTGACCAGACAGGCTGGAACAGCGGGATCCTGCATTCCAAATTCTCCAGCCCGAATCTGGTACTGGGCTGTGTCTCTCTCTGCTTGGGGCAGAGGAATCCTGTGGCTATCCCAGTTCACAGCAGCCTCCCAGCAAGGGTAGGGGTTGGGCAAAAGGAGCTGCAGATGGAATTACAATCTCTAAAGACAGTTTTATACTCTCTTTGAGCTGCACTTCCCTGGATGTTTTACAGACCTTCCCTAGTCTTTGGAGCCCCAGAATAGTTTATTTCAGTCCATTTCTATGTTTATATTCACTTTTTGGGAAAGGAATAGGCTCTGCAACTCCTTTCCTATTGCTCCATTTTCCTGGAAGTCTCATCCCATAAGGTTTTTTTTTTTCCTTTTAATTATTTTTTATTGGTATATATTATGTATTCACATGCCATGTAATTATCCAAAGTGTATATAATCAGTGGTTCATGATATCATATAGCTGTGCATTTATAATTGACTTTTCTTTTTTGTGTGAAAAATAACATATGTATAAAAAAGGCAATAAATTTCAAAACACATCACAACAATTAGTTGTAGAACAGATTTCAGAGCTGGTATGGGTTCCAATTCCGAAACTTTAGGTTTTTACTTCTAGCTGCTTGAAGATGCTGGAGACTAAAAGAAATATCAATATGATGATCCAGCAGTCATACTCATTTGTTAAATCTGATCTCTGTATAATTCCACCATCATCTTTGATCTTTTTATCCCACTCTCTTAGGGGTTTTTGGCTATGCCCATTCTAACTTCTTCATGTTGGAAGGGTCTGTCAATAATATGGGATAGGGAGATGGAACAAGCTGCTGTTCTGGAGAGGCTGGCCCCTTTTCATTTCAGGACTTATCTGGTCCAGGGACCCATCTGGAGGTTGTAGGTTTCTGGAAAGTTACTCTAGTACATGGAACCTTTATAGAATCTTATATAAGGCCCTAGGTATTCTTTAGAATTGGCAGGAAAGGTTTTGGTTGGGATTTGGCAAGTTATAATAGATAAAATGTCTAACTGAAGCTAACATAAAAATGACCTCCAGATTAGCCTCTTGCCTCTATTTCCAGATTAGCCTCTTGCCTCTATTTGAACTCTCTCAGCCATTGATACCTTATTTGTTACACTTCTTTGCCCCCTTTTTGGTCAGGATGCTATCCCTTAAGTTTTTTTTTTCTATGTTACCTCTCATTTTCATTCACCTTGTGACGATTACTGATTTCTCTTGCAGTTTCTTCTTTGACCCAGTGATTGTGTGCTATTTAACCTCCATAAATCTGTGCATTTTCCAGTCCTCCACCTGTTGTTCATTTCCAGCTTTTTGGACCTGAGTATCAATGCCTTTCATAAAAGTTGGTCAGTTCTTGGCCATTTCCCCTCAAATATTTGTTCTGACCCCTTTCTCTTCTCTTCTCCTATGATACCATGATGTGAGTACTTGTTCACTTTGTGTTGTCAGTCAGTTCCCTGAGATCCTTCTCAATTTTTCCCATTCTTTTCTTTGTTCAAATTTTGATGCTCTTGTACTCTAGCTTGCTGATCCTTTCTTCTGCCTCTTCAATTCTGCTATGTGCTTCTAGTGTATTTTTATGTCAGCTATTGTCCCTTTCATTTCCATAAAATATTTCTCTGTGCATTTTTCTTTAGCCATCTCCTTGAATTGGCTTAGGAGATTTGTTTAACTATCTTTAATTAATTGTTCAAAATTATGCCTCCTGTGACTTTTTGACTTGCTCATTTGACTGGGGCCGTATCTTCTGTTTCTTGGTATGGCTTGTTATTTTTCACTGATGTCTGGCATTGTATTGTCTTGGTGAGTTTACTCTGAAGTTCAGATTCTCTCTTCTGTTGAAAATTTTTATTGTTGATTGGGTTTGTGTTAATGCTGTTCTTTTGGCACTTGGTTCATCAGTATTACCCAAACAGGGATGCATCAGGGACCCACAAAGGGGTGTACACCAATTCCACATGGTCTGGGGAGATGGTCAGGTAAAGACACCAAAAAGCCTTGAACTCCTCTCCCTTAGGTCCTCAACTTAGCTGTTGGCTCCAGACAATGGCATAGCTGCACCATGCCAGGTGGGCTAGAAACTGCTGTTTCCAGCATCCAGATTCACCAGCCAAAAGCTGGAATAGTGCTAGAGCATCCTGCTTTGTTCTTGGGAGAGTGGACCTCTGCTGCCCATCAGTAGAGGTCTTTCTGCCCTGAGTGTAAGGTATTGGTGCCAGGAGCTGTGGCTGAGGCTGGTTACTCATGATCTCTCACTGTAGCTTCTCTGTCTCTTCATCACTCACTTCCCTGGGTGTTGCACAGCATTCCCCTGATGACCAAAGCTCCAGATCTGTTTTTCCAGACAGTTTCTGCCTCTTCCTTATTTGTTTTTCTCAGATAGAAATGAGCCAAGCCTCTCCCTGATAAGCCATCTTGGCTCCTTTCTTGTAGGTGTTTTTTGATGGGATTTAAGCAACCATTTCTGTTCAGCATATACCCAGGACTAGAAGGGCTGGGACATGAGGTAGTTGTATAATCAGCTTAAATAGAAATCACAAAAAAGAGGATTGGTCACAGTGGCTGCATCATTTCACACTCCCAACAGCTATGAGTGAAAATGCCCTTTCTCCATATCCTTGTCAGCATTTGGTACCATCCCTTTTACTTTTTCGGCACTTCAGTGAGGTTTCCTAGCACCACAGCATGGGACTCAGAGATTACTGCTGTCATCCTATTGTCAAATGCAACAGTGACAACACTAATAGTACAGGCCCACAGTTTACTGACCTCTCATCATACCAAGCACTCTGCTGAGCCCTTTACAGGCATTTTCTCATTTGTCTTCCAGACTGAGAATCTCCCCATTTTTACAGAGGAGGAAACTGAGGCTTAGAGGAGCATAATAATTTTTCCAAAGTCTTCTAATTGGATAGAGCAGAATTCAGAGTGAGGTGCTCTGGCTGCAATGCCCCACATTTGTCATCATCATGCTTTTCAAACTAGTGGAAACTTTTCATATCTTATTTTTCTGAAGTGTTTTTAACATTTGGCTTGTTTCCTTCCTGTCCTCTTCTTGCTTGCCTTTTATCCTCTTCTTCTGAACACCCAGCAGCAGCCCTAGGAGCGACCCACCATACACACTTCGTCACTGCTCTGTCCAGCTGCCCTACTCCGCACAATGAGGAGGGTCTCCCCTCCAGACCACGTGGCTCCTGCCTCAACCTCTCTTCCTAGGTTTCTCTTTAAAACGTTTTAGAGTCTAAGGACAGAAAAGAAAGGAATCAACCTTCTTAGTTTCAGAGCTGTTAGAATACAGTAGGTGGGTTTACGGGTGGTTCAGTGGAAGAATATCACCTTCCATGCAGACCTGAGTTCAGTTTCCAGACCATATACATAAAAAAAAAGAATATAGTAGGTGTCAGAGGGACACCTGTGTTGGTATCACTAATAGTCCCTTTTTTGTGTGTTTGAATACCTTCAGGTGACAGAAGAAAAGTTAGGACCATACAGGAAACTACCTCTGGCCAGCCCTGTCTGAGGGTCCTTGCTCTGTGGATGACTGACTTGGCCAGCCTCACAGGACTCCAGGTTGGGGCAATCCAGAGAACAGAAAGGCTTTTGGAAGTGCAGAAAGGAATCCTGAGGTTATGGAGATTCACCCTGAAATGTGTACATTTCCACATTCACTGCACTCATAAGGCCTTGCTCCAGTGTGAACTCTCTGATGTTTAATGTGGCTAGAACTTTGACTAAAGGATTTCCCACATTCATGGCATTCATAAGGTCTTTTTCCAGCATGACTTCTCTTGTGTACAATAAGGCTGAAGCTTTGGCTAAAGAATTTTCCACATCATACCTACAAGGCCTTGCCCCAGTGTGAACTCTCTGATGTTGAATGAAACTGGAGATGTAGATAAAGAGTTTTTTAATTGAGCAGGAATTGTCGATAAAGAGTTTTCCAAATTCATTGCATTCATAAGGCTTTTCTCCACTGTGGACTTTCTGATGCTGAATAAGGTTAAACCTTTGGGTAAAAGTATTCCCACATTTGCTGCATTTATAAGATCTTCTTCTGTTGTGGGTTGTCTGGTGTCAAACAAGTGAGGGTCTATAGCTGATAGCTTTCCTACATTTCACTGCACTCATAACAACCTCCTCTAGTGTGGACTTTGTCAGTGAACAAAATGTTTGTGGCTGACAGTTTCCTTGCATTCTCCCCAGTTGTAATGACTTTCTCTGCTGTGAAAGGCTGTCCCACACTCAGTGCCTCTATTTGATTTCTGCCCCTTAGAGAAGTACCGAGTCAGTCAAGAAGTCCATCCCATCTCCCTCCAGATAAAAGGCTTCCTGGACACATGGAATACATGACTCTTAAATGAGGCCCTGTCCATATCACTTCTGAAGGCTTTCTCTCCTCTGAGCTTCTTCTGGTGCTAGTAAAGTTTTGCACTGAAACTGATTTGTTTTCCCTGGGGCCCACACATGTACAATTTATGTCTGTGTTGTGTTCCCTGATATGCAGCCAAATCCAAAATGTCTTTTAAGACCAAGCCACACATCTCCCAAAGCCTTCATGGGAGATGGACTTGCCTTGAAAGTCCTGACTGTAACACTCCTTCTGTAGAAGCATTTTGTTCCAAAGAGTCCTCCTCATCCTTCACTCCATGCCAACAACCTGAAAGTAGAGAAATATTAGTAAAGTGGGTGTTGACTTTGATGTGAGGGGGCAGCCCAATAATAAAATATGTTTGCACACCAAGGAACAAGTCCATGGGACTGCTTTCAGGAATTGGGGTCATGTTGAAGAAACAGCTGCTATGTAGTATTGGGCCTCTGAAGGTCACAGAATGGGGGAAGCCTCACCAGGCAAAGGACACAGGATAAGAATGTGGCTCATGGAGGAGAGGTTGGGGTCTACAGCTTGCTTCTCTGCCAACAGTCCTCAACAGGTTCCTGATGCTGGTGACCTGGAAGTGGCTTGTAGAAGTGTGTGTTCAGGCTCAGGAAAATCCAACTGAACAGGGGAGCTGGTGTTCAGGGATGACTTAAGAATATGTGCACACCTTATGGCACAAAATGTTGTGGACCAATGTTGGAGAGCACTGCAGAAAGAGCACTGAGAGGAATGGAGGATTTAGGAAGTTCAGAGAGGTAAAGATTAGCCCTAGGCTGGAGGTCAGAAGAGAAATGACAAGTAGTAGAATTTACAAGTCAGCCTGGTGTCAAGAATGGAAAAAAGTAGATAGAAATGAGGAATAACTGCTGGCTTTCACACTAAAATACTGGTGGACACAGGAGAGACTTATGAAATGATATCATCTTAGCCGTAATGTCATGCCCTACCCCAGCTGACACTCACTGGAGTTGGGCCTCCTCTGAGCCCATCTGGCCATGGTTGCAGTCATGTCATCCTATGAATCACTCAGAGCTTTCCCCCCACCTCCAGTTGAGCAACTATATGGGGTATGGATGATGCAAGTCCTAAGGGAAGGCCAGCACAAGTGAGTGGCCAGGACTGGCCCTGAGCCACTTAACCCACAAATGACCAGAGTAAAGAACCTCAGGGAAGGGTCTTACAAGAACAGCCTATGGTCTCTGTAAGCATTGACCATGTCATTGACTGCAGTTCCTGGCACAGGCAGGCACAAAGAAATGTCAGCTAAAAGAAAGTGCAGAACCTGGGGGTGCGGAGGTGCCATGGTTCTTACAGTTACACAGCCAGGAAGAAGGTAAGCAAGCTTTAAATCATTAAGCTAACTTCAAGACTGCTGACTCTGAATTCCTCCCTGTGAGCCTTTAGGAGAGCAGGTGTTGGGCCTGTGAAGGGAAAGAAGGGGGTAGTGCACTCAGCCCAGCCTTGGAAATGACAGCCTCCAACCAGAGACCTGGAAGAGGAAGCCATGCCCAAGGACATGATGTGAGAAGTGCAGCGCTGGCCCTGGGCAAAATGAAAACTATGGGGTAGGTGTCTTACCCAACCCAGCAAGGCCACAAATGCCAAGTTCTCTAGCATCACATTGTGGTACAGGACTCTGAGGCTCATCAAGAAGCCCTAATACGTCCTAGCAGAAGTACACAGCTACATCCTCAAAGGTCACCTGCTCTGCCTTGATGGGATACAGATGAAACCCCAGCCTCTCTCTTGAGGACCCCATCTCCCCATATGTCCATCTTCCCACATATCCAGCTATTGCTCATCTTCCTCCCAACTTAGGGGTGATACTGGCTCCAGTCACCATGGTGCCCATTTCTCCTGCAGTCCCATCAATCACTGGTTCCAGTTCTCAGCAGCAACAGGCAGGTGGTCAGACACCATCTAAGCTTTGGGACTGACACACAGAGCTCCCCAACTCCTGCAAGGTGATTTCCCTGGAGTCCTCTAGATTGTGCATTCTAGACACAACCAAAGTAGGCTAACCCTTCACTCTTAAGTTCCCAATAGCAGAACCCTGGGACCATCACTTCAACTCAGTCTCCAAGTGTACATCATTCCTTAGGCCACACGTCTCCATATTTTCAGATCACACAGCCACTCCCCTATAGTCCCACCAGCTTTCTCCTTCACACCACAAGATCTCCCTGAATTCCCTAATACAGACTGGCACAGGACATCAGAACAGTCCTTGGCAAATTCTAGCAGGACTCACTGCCAGGGGCAGCCCTGAATCCTCCTAAACAAGATGTCGTGCTTGGTTCTGTTCCTTGCTTCAACCCCAACCAGCCAGAACCTGCAGATCTCAGCTATCTACAGTCTTCTTCCACTTATGTGTTTTACTTGCTGTTCTTAGAGGACTTTGGGGAGGATGATGGAAAAAGGAGCAGCAGATCTCACTCCACCAGAAACACCTAGAGAACACGTTCAAAGCAGGTGTACTGGGGGTCAGGAGATGTGGGGAGTTTCCAGAGAAGAGTGGGACAAAGAGACAGAAGTTGCAACAGAGAAATGAGTGACTGGCTTGGCCAATGAGTCCCATTCCCCACCCTTGAGGCCAGTAGCTTCTGGTAAGCCTGATTCCTGCAAGGCCAGCTGTAGACTGAGGGAGCCCTCCCCAACTGGGAACAGAGGGGGACGTGGCACAGTTCTAACCCAACTGTTGGCCAGTGAAATTGGACCTCTGAGACCTGCAGCCTTTCCAGACAAATGCCTGCAGCACCATTGTTTCCATCTACCTCAGAAGTACAGGAGACAGAAAGCTATAAGTAACCTGCCTTTGTAGGGCCATGGGGAACAGGTTGCTGAAGAGTGCCATCTGCTGGGAAGAATATTCAAGGAACCAATGGCTCATAGTTTCCCAACTCTTAGGAAGATATAAAGATATGAGTCCCAGAAGCAGAATGTACTCCAAACAAAATAAACCCTATATAGACCCACTCCAGGACACATACTAATCAGAATGTCAGCTGCTAAAGATAAAAAGATAATCCTAAAAGCAGCAAAAGAAAAGCAATTCATCACCTATAAGGGAACCATGAAAGATTTCTCTTAATCTGAAAGAGAAAAACTGCCAACCAAAACCTCTTTATCTGGAAAAACTGCCCTTCAAAATGAGAGTTTAAAATATTCATAGATAAACAGAAGCTGAAAAAGTATGTTAACAAGAAACTCGCCCTACAAGAAATACTAACAGGAGTTCTACAGGCTGAAAAGAAAAGACAAGAAATGGAGGGTTGGAGGAGAGTATAGAAATGAAGATTATTAGTAGGGGTGATTGGAAGGATACAATGGTTGAAGTAAGTACTGTCTTTACAGTAACAAGGCTGAATGTATATGGATTAAAGTCTTCAATCAAAAGAGAGACTGGTTCTAGACCAAAAGGGGGAAGAGAGAAATGAGACAAAATAAAGTGTCAATGGCTGAGAGATTTCAGAATTGAGAGGTTATCCTGGAGGTTATTCTTACACATTATTGTTGCTTCCTATGGAATAGAGCTCAAAAGATATTAAGGAATGATGAGAAAGAGACAGATGGGATCAGGGGGTCTGAAGATCAGCCATAACAAACAACAGACAACTTTATTCTTAACCAGATCCAGTCTATATACTACAGGGTGACAAAAGGCATGCATGCATTTCCGGAGGAATCAGAGTGCTTAATTTTCAGTGCTCTCTTCCTTCATCCTTAACATAACCATTTGGGGTAAACATTCTCTTCCTCCCAGACTGCTCTACATAACAATCTCCAGTTTACTGCCTCCACCCTGAGGCCAGCTGCTCCCAACAAATTTTGCGGGTCTCATTTTAACCCTTGCTCCTACATTTCCCCCTTTTTATTAGCTGAGGTGACTAGGCCTGTTTTAGGTTGCCCTTAAGCTCTGAAGGAGAGGTCTTACCTGTCATTGGCTACCAGCAAAGCTCTCTGACTTTGATTCGGGAGGGAGCCAAGGGTTTTGCCAGAATCACATGGTTAGCGCAGCTTTGCTTAGTGACTGTGCCTGGTTTAGGTTGCCCTTAAGCTCTGAGGAAGGGTCTTACCTCTCATTGGCCACCAGTCAAGCTCTCTGACTTTGAATATTTGTTGTTCAACACAGCTGAGGAGGAAGAGAAAGAGTATAAACAGCACCAAACCTAAGCCTATAGTAATCAAAAAATGATGTGATTTCCACCAGTAAATAGGATTAAGATTTTTTAGCTCTTGGGTAAGTGATAGTATAACATCATCTCTGTAGGCTATATGTAAATTATTCTGACATGATTCTAATTCAGATTGATTATATCTTAAAGGGGATAATACAAAAATTGCTCTCATTCCAGTCACATTCTAGTCTTCCTAAAAATTTAAATTATACATTTGATTTCCGATATGAGTCAATGCTGTCTCTATATCATTTAGTCTATTATTAATTTGCTCATCAATATGAGATAGACTATGCCACAGTTCATTGGCATTTTTATGCCATTCTCTAACATAATGCTGTATCTGTATAGATTGATGCAATGCAGTTCCAGTGACCACAGCCACTGTGATAATTCCAATGATTCCAATGACAGTTGCAATAATGAGTCCATTTAGTCTCTTAGTCCTTTTCAGACATTCTTTTGCCAAATAGATTAGGATTTGTGTTTCAGGAGAGGATTGCAAAGATCTTGACATCTGCACCAGCAGCCAAATACCTCTTCTTCTCCTTGCTGATACAATCGTCTCATTTTCCTGCAACATAAATGCTTGGAGACAAGTGAATGTAGAACAATTCTCATAATTAAACTTTGATTTCTTATATGCATATGACCTTTAACAAATACATATGGATCGCTAGTACATATCTGCATATAGTGTTTATGGCTGCTATTTAAAGAGAAGTTATAGTTACTAGAATTTGCTATAAAAATTGGTCCCAGTCCCAGGAAAATTTTCCATAAATTTCTCTGACTAATGTTGTATTTATCATCCCAATGATTTGGCACAAATCATCCTCTATGTATTAAACTCTGATTTAGCTTGCCTGTCCGTATGGTCTCAGTTATCTTCGAGTTAGAGATGGGAGTCCCCACAGGGGCTGCATCTCTTACAATTCCATCGGAATCATTAATTATGATAACTGCTTGATCCATGTGACATAACAGCCATCCATTCCAACTTTCTTTCCCAGCTAATAGGCAAGTATCATTTGATTCCATAGAGTTATGCATATGGGTGTTTCTAAAAATGGGAGAGTTAAATTTGATACCATTTTTCTTCTTCCTTAAATAGTTTTGGAAGCCTTGAATCTACTGGACCTGGGAATCCTAAACTAGTATTCAGATATATTGGTAAAGTTAGATCTGCCCATGTTAGGGCCTACAGCAGAGGTGGGTTAGGAATATAAACCCAATAAGTATAATTATGTCCCTGTCCTTCAGCAATTAAAGTTATATGTCCTATAATGTATATTACCCATTTAGTTATTTTCATCAGGGTCGACATATCTGAGTTTTATTCTCTTTGAGGAAATCCAAACCAAGGTTCCATCATCTACAATGACAAGAGCAAATCCCCTACTCCACACCTTTATCATGCCTGGTTTCCATAACTCATCCTTAACATCTTTCCAATAGATCAGCTGCAGCTGCAGTTCTGTTTGGGTTGTATCATTTTTCTTTTCCAAATTATGAAAATGTTGTTCTTCAGGAGTCTGTGATGAAATTATCATAAATGTTTAAAAAATTTAAACTAAACAGTGCTTTTGCTAATTAATCTTTAGGTGTACATATCTTCGCAACGTCATCCTTCTGATCATCATCTCCCTCTTTTTGTTTCATGAGCATAGACTTTAGTGTCCGGTTTGCTCATTCAATAATTCATTGCCCAGAGGGATTATGTGGAATCCCTGTGATATGAGTAATATGAAAAGTAGTACAGAATTTATGAAATTGCTTTCCTGTATAAGCAGGACCGTTGTCCATTTTAATAGACTGAGGGCATCCCACAACAGCAAAAGCATTAAGTAAATGTGATCGAACATGGCAGAAACACTCTCCAAATTGTGCAGTAGCCCAGATGAAATGAGAACAGGTGTCTATGACAACATGTACATATTGCATTTTACCAAAATGT
>PVIY010045322.1:0-19160 GCA_004026745.1 Myrmecophaga tridactyla | reverse complement strand
AGGAGGGGCCGCGCCAGCTGTGGCGTCCAGGTGTGCCCACAGCTGGGAGTCCTGGAGCCGGCGGGGAAAGACCCCGAGCCCGGCGCGGCTTCTCTGTCTCCATCCTAGCTGGCGCCCCTGACCCTGCAACTGAGGGACCCAGGTACTCGCGGGCGTCCCCTACCCGGTGCACTTGGCGTGTGCGCAGCTGGATGGGGAAAGACAGATGGGCTCGTATAGGCTACCTCCCCCTGAGCCGAGTGGGGGTCACCAGCGGTTTGGGGGAGAGCCCTTAAACTGATCCCTTGCTAGCGATTTAAGCCTGTTGAGTAGGTCTTTGCTTTTTTCACCTGTAGCAATGGGGATTGCAGTGCTGCTCAGTGATTACAGGTAAGGTGAAAGTATTCGGAGATTGTGGGCGGAATTAGGTGTTTAATTTGCCTACAAACCGAGCAGGGAGGGAGGGCTTCTATTACATAAGACAACACTGCACCTCCAGTTATTATGGAAGATGCTATTGAAGGTTTTGGTTTCTTAAATAAAGAAAAATAATCTTTACGTGTAGGTCTTGAAGGCACTCAAATGCTGCTGTGGCTTGTTTTGACTACTTTGAAGAGAGCGTTCTTATATTTAGCATCAACATAAAAAGGTGTTTAAAGGTTTGACTTCCTCTTTCAAGTCGGGAAGCAGTTTACTTCTCCGAAAACTGTTCTGAAACAATTAATGTGATAATTTTGTACTTCGGAGATTTTATAAGAAAAGTTGAGCACAGATAACTGGAAGACATGTACGTGTTGCTAATTTGTATAGCTAAAGCTCACTTCAAAAAATTGAAGGTAGTTTAAACGTTATCTGCATATCTGAATCACTAATTGTGTGCTATGTGCAGTATTTCAGCAAAAATTTCCTACAGCTATGCAAAGGAAGGTGTTAGCCTAAATGATCTAAGGGTTCTTTCAACCCCCAGCTTTTATGATTCTTTATTAAAATAGTGTTTGAAAATGTTGTAGGGTAGAGAGCCGAAGGTTACGAGGATGTCATTCATTTTCTATTCTTAAAAAAAAGAATCCATGAAGAAAATGTCTCCCTCCTGTCAATTTCACATCATAGTGTAACTTCAAAGGATAAAAATTTAGTCTCCAAACGGAGTTAATTTCCAGTTCCACACGTGGATGATTAACTACTAGTTAGAGATTGTTTTGAGACAGTAGAATTGGAAATGATGGTGGCCTAGCCAGCCTCTGTGTTGACATCCTCTGCCAGCCCATCATTCTCCCATTGGACAGGGTACTTTGGCTCATGGTCTTTCTCCTTTCCTCCAGTCCCAAAGTCCATCTGGGTGATGATACTCTAAATTCTCATTTCCTTGACCATCTCAAATATGGTGACTTCCAAGTACTCCATAGTATTTAGTCCACTAACTACCTCCAGGTCTCACCCTTGCCCAGAGATGCTCAGCTTCTGAAATTGGAAAGTCCACTGTCTCCATCTCTCAGAATCACAGCCTGTTATGCCTCTAGGTCGCAGACTCATACTCCCATTGTAACTCTTCTCCTGTGCAGGAGAGCTCCAATCCCTTCCCTCCATGTTTCGCAGGTGACTTCCTGGCTCACTCTACAGAGAAAAATAAAAGCCACCATATGGAAGCCTCGCCATGCCCCAACCTCTGTCCCCTATTCCCCACCTACAAACTTTGCTGTGTCTACTCAGTCATTCAGTAACTGTTCTTAAGCATCTCCTGTGTGCCAGGCACTTTACTGGGCCCTGATATGCAGTAAATATAGCAGGTCCCTGCTTTCTTGGAACTGTTATTCTTGTGGGAGGAAATAAAGCAAATATAAATATATTATAAAATGGAGAATTAAACAAGGTTAGAGAAGGTCTCCCTGACATGTCTTCAGCTGTGTCCCGAGTCCCCATGCCTCCTTCTCTTCAGGAATCCTGCTCTCCTCTCTGTTTTATCTCCACTTCCTCCTGCTGAACTGTTTTCATTTTTGCAAAATTTTAAAAATGCCTTAAACTCCCTTGACCCTGCATCCTCCTACCTCATCTCTAGCTATCACCGTGTCTCCCCATGCTTCTTAAATTTCTTACCCCCTTCCTTACCCTGCCCTTCATTCTCTGCTCCCTGCAAGCTGGAGGAGACCCTGGCAATTTCCTGAACAAGTGATCCTGTGGCTTCTCTTCGAGACCTCTCTGTGGCATCTTCCCTAGTTGTCATCTTTTCCTGGTTTTCTTCCTGCCTCACTAGCATCTCTGCTCCCTCCTGGGGTTACCCAGAGCTCTGTCCTCACCCCTCTTCTCACTCCACGTAGAATCTTTGGGTGAACTTCATTGCCACAGCTTCAACTCTCCCCAGTGCAAAGGGAGTCCCAAATTGGTATCTCCAGCTGAGAGATCCTCCTGTGTTACCTACAGTCTAGTGAACTTACCCATATCCTTTAGGCAAAAGAAAACACAAAGCATAGTAAGTCCAAAACTGATTCTAGTTTTCACTGTCCCCTTTCACCTCTGTACCCACTTCATCCTGGGCCACACTCTGTTCTTGTTTTTCTTTGGTGGTAATCTAACCATTCACCGAGGTATTAAAGCAGGAGGTCGTCGGCCATGCTAGATTCCTCCCGCACCCCCACATCCCGGAGCCACGTCCTGTTGTTTCTCTGTGCTCTTAGTACCCTTAAACCTCCTCGCTTTAGAGTCCAGAAGTGGCAGAAACATAGCCAATGTGCCACTTCCAGCTGGCAGATATGTGTTGTGGGTCTGCAAAAGGTTTACAAAAATTGTGTTAATATTTAGTAATCTGGAGCTGTCACTTGGATTTATGGATTTCCCTTAAAAACAGGGCCGGGCCCCGCATCCCCGTGTGGTGACCTTCGGCTGGCGCTGAGTGCCCAGAGCCCCCCTATGCTGGAGCTTGCTTGCTTTCTGGCTCCCCGCTGGACCTGCGGCGCTCATTCACAGTGCCTGCCTGCTCCTCTGCACCCTGAGCTGGCCACAGCGGCAGCAGCCTGCTGAGGCCCCGGTGCGCCATGGCACCCAGTCTCCTGCCTGATTTTCCTGCCCCTAATTTTGCACCCTGTCCCCACCCCCGCAAATGCAAATCTGCTTTTGTTCCTCCTGGTAAACCTCAGTGCCTGGCACTCACCTTTGGGATAAACCTCACTTCTGGAGGAGTGGCTGTGTTACATCACAGTGTGGCAGAATTAGTTGGGCTTTCCATCATTCTGCATGCATCATATTTGAACTTCTCAAAATGTGTCTGAACTTCTGTAAGAAGGTTTGTTAACACATAATTCTGGTATTACCTCACCTGTGTCAAGACCACAGTCTCCGCTGCTTTACATTACAGACCATTTCCACAGACCTCACCACACCCCCACTTCCTCACAGTCTCCCTGGGAGAAGGTGGGGCAGGGTTGGGTCCACATTCCAAACAGCAATGGGGAGACTGAAAGGGGGCCAGAGGAGCATCCAGCTCTTGCAACCTGGTTTGCAAAAATCCCCATTTAATACCCGGTACCTGGGATCATGCAGTATGTTCCCAAAATGTGCAGCTGCCTTGAATTGGTTCAGAACTTGAGCTGCTCTCAGCGCTCAGCCAAGAACTTTCCACGGTGTTCCGCTGTCCTGCCAGGGACTTACCAGGCTATTGGCCATTGGTAAAGAAACTGACAAAGCCTAAGCTTTCTTCAACCCTTTCTCACCTCCTTTGCCGTGTCATTTCCTAACCTTTATTTTCTCACAAAATTGAACTTCCTGTAGTCTTTCCAGATCCTTGTGCCACCCAGCCCGTGCCCCCTTGCCCTTGCTTCTGCCTGCATCCCTCTCTCTCCTTCTGTGTCATACATCATTGGGCCAGCTTTCCCTTTTTCAAGACTCAGGTTTTGTACCAACTGTTCCCACCTGCTCCCCACTCTCTCTGATGCATGTGTGGTCCAGCCACCGCCACTCTACCCCTCACACACTACCCTGTACGTGCCTCCTTGATGGCACATACTGTGTATCTTAGTTTCGTGGGCCTGCCATAACAAAGCCCTACAAACTGAGTGGCTCAAAACAACAGAAATTTATTGTCTTACAGTTTGGGAGCTTAGACGCCCAAAATCAAGGTGTCCCGCAGAGCCACAGTCCTTCTGAAACCTGTAGGGGAGAATCCTTGCGTGTTCCAGTTTCTGGTGATTGGCTGGCAATCTTTGGCATTCTCTGCCTTGGTTGTCACTTGGCCTTTTCCCTCGATGTCTTTCTCTCCCCTCCTCACCAGTCATATTGGATTAGGGCCTACTCTGTTCCAGTTTGGTCTCATCTTAACGAATAACATCTTCAAAGGCCTGGTGTCCAATCAAGATCACATTTACAGGAACCGGGATTGGGACTTGGACATGTCTTTTGCGGGGGACACAATTCAACCTATAACTCTGTTATTGGAGCAACATGCCTTACCCACTGGACGCTCAGCTCCGTGAAGCTGAAGTCTGTGTTTTAGTTTTATCTGCATCAGTGCTGCCACGTGGCCCGAAGGCATTTATTGAATGTCTGAACCAAAAGCCATGTTCAGATTTTTCATAGGATGACTGCAAATTTTATGGAAGAGAACTTGTCTTTTGGGCTTAAATGGGAGTCCACCCCTAGATCCCTACCCCTGGTTCTGGCACACCAGAATTTAATTTGTATTTTCACATTTTTGTACTCTTTGATCACCCATATTTTTTGAGATACAACATTACTAAGGGAAAGGCAGAGGCTGATACAGAAGTGCTTTTGTGCCAGCGTTCAGTTTAGTTATCCTCATCCGAATAGTGCCTGACTTGGTTATGTCCTCCTGGAGGTCAGACGACTGGACTTCATTCTGTATTTCATGGTTTATACAAAGGAGAAGAATGTATTCTGGTTCCTTTCTATTATCCTTCTCTGTTGGTGATGGGATGTGTGACCTTTTTTTTTTGCTATGACAGCTGTTTGGCTAATGTCTTTGGCTGAGTTTGGTGGAAAGAGCCCTGGTTTGGCAGAGGGTATGGGCTGTATCACGGGAGATCTGGAGAGTTGACCACCTAGAACTCAGTTTCCCTGTCTATACAATGGGTGTGTTGCATTAAATGATCTCAAAGCTGTTTTCTTAAAAAAACAAATCTGTATCTTCTTGACTTACTTTCCTTTCTTATCCAGCTTCCTGAGAAGTATCAGGTCTAGATGATATAAATGCTATGAACTTCCTGTCTTTCTGTCTCTCTCTTCAAACTTTTTTCAGTGCCTTATGAGATCATTCTGACTCTCCATCAGCTTGGCTGTTGGTACTTAGAAGTAGCCCATAATGATTTAGTTTGTATTCCTACTTACTTGGAGGCATTTATATAAGTATTAAATAAATTTGGTCCCATTATGCATGACTCTACTTTCTAAACCTCTGTCTTCCATCCATAAATGTGTCTGTCTTCTCTTCCCCAAGCCATTTTTCTTCATGAGTTAGAGTTCAGGCCTGATCAGAAAAGTCGATATTGGGTAAAAAAAAAAAAAAATACCCTTAGGTGTGGAAAAATAGAATAAAATGCAATACAGTATATCTTTAGGTTATTTTTCACCTATATGTTCATAATTTGTTTAAGAACACTGAAAGATTAGTACAATTTATTTCTCTATTGAGAAATGCTCCTCTCCTTCAGTGAACCAGGCCTATTTACAAAGTCAGTGGTTCTCTCCTTTATTCTGCTGTCAGATATCTGGATTTGGAAGAAAGTGAGCCCAGTCCGGAGGAGTCACCATCCTTTCTGGGGCTCTGTTTGTGGACGGAGATGTCCCTCAGCCTAAGCAACTCTCTGTTTTCAGTTCTGTTTGTATATTTTGACAAATGCATCCCCTAATTCATTCTTGAATTCCTTCAAAGGTTGGGGTGGACACCTTAGTTCAAGAACACATCAGGAATGCTATTGCCTCGCATGACCGCAGACTTTGTTCTTTGCTTAAGGAGATAATTTGAGAATTGGAATCTACTGTGTCTTTCTATTGCTATCAGTTAGTTCTTGGGTGAAAGATAACATGGAAGAGATTTTAATGTAAAAGAAAAAGCCTGTGAAAAGGCAGAAAGTATTTGCAGTAGTGGCTCCAAAAACTTGGTAAATATACTTTTTTAAATAGTCTCCTCCCCATCCCCCACTCCCCAGTAAGAGCTTTAGTAACTTGGGGGATTTCTCTTGAGAGCACACCAAAAATAGCATCAACACTCCCTCCCACCACTTGCCCCCACTAGGTAGTGCCAGCTAATCTATCTATGGAAAAAATAACCACTTGTTTTTTTGTTTTAGTTTGTTTTTGCATGGGCAGGCACTGGGAATAACCACTTGTTTTTATCCGAAGTTTATGACGGGCCAAATCTTGGAGGTGTGGGTGGGTGGATATATCAGAGTTTAACATCACACTAAAATGAATAAGGTGACTGTAAATGAAAAAAATACTTTTCTGTTTCTTTTGAGAAGATCGTATATGTATAATGTGGCAGTGTTTGCATCCTCTACTAAAATTTCTTTCTTTTTTTAAATAGGGAATCCACATAGGGAGACATTATTTTTATTGAGGATTTGATCACTGTTTAGAATATATGAGCTAACAGTTACTGCAGAATCTTTGATTAACAGTACAGAAACCCAACAATAACCCAGGCAAAAATATGGGGTTGGAGGGAGAACAACTGGCTTACATAGTCAAACCCAGGCATGGCTCTGGATGAGTGGAAGCAGAGCCTCAGGGCTTTGGGGTTCCCTTCTCTTCCTTCCTGTCTCTGGTCTCTGCCTCTCTCTGCAGGTTGTCTTTGTTCTCTCAGTATAGCAGGGACCAGGACTGAAGCAGCTCCAGGCTTAACTCCTACAGCCTCATGATCCAAGAGGAGATAAGAGCTTCCCGTCAACTCCAG
Organism: Myrmecophaga tridactyla; assembly: GCA_004026745.1. Classification (NCBI taxonomy): domain Eukaryota; kingdom Metazoa; phylum Chordata; class Mammalia; order Pilosa; family Myrmecophagidae; genus Myrmecophaga; species Myrmecophaga tridactyla. The sequence goes on along the minus strand of PVIY010045322.1, from coordinate 12,280 downwards.
TTGGGAAAATCCTACGTGGGGGGCTCTGATTGGCCCAGTTTGGGTTATGTGCCCTTCTCTAGGCCAATGGCTGTGGTCAGGGGATTGGAATACTATGATTGGCCACGTCTGGGCCACATGTTCTGGGCCAAGTCCTGTGGTCACCTGGGGAGAGGCATGCCGGGCGGGCAAGACCCCCAACTGCCATTAGTCTTTATTTTCAGCTGACACGGGCTCTGTGTGCTGCCCTTCAGCCCCATGCTTGCCTGTAGGATAGGTATTAACAGCGTTCCCACTCATACAGGTGGAGAAAGAAGGGTGCGGAGGAGACAACATGCTGTTGGTCACACTGTGTGTGCTCTGTGAGAACTTGAACCCAGGTGTGTAAGTGCATGCACTGTGAGCCGATACTCTGAATTTTCAGAGCTACATCTCATTGGTATTTACACCTTCTTCAAAGGAAATGCCCGTCAGACAACATGTCTTCTTTCAGAGGACCATCATCTCACTTGGCTGCATGGTCTTCTCCAGAAGCACAACAAAAACACATGAGATAGACAGAGACCAAATAATTTATGTGTTTTTCTGTTTTTGCTTCCTCACCCCTCCCTCCCACCCACCCACCTCCCACCCCTGACCTCTGAGTTCTTTGGCTAGACGCTTGTTCTTTTCTGGGACTCACGTCTAAAATTAGCGCTGACCTTTGGGTTGAAAAGGTAGAATGCATTTATCCAGAGTCCAAGTGAATTGCTGAGGCTGAGCTGGATAAAACTCAACATAGCTAAGGAATGAGTGTGACGTGATTTTTAAAAGATGCCTAGTTGAACTCCACAAACGTGGAGAGACAGCTTAGATTAATGTCTGAGATTTAACTTTTCCTAGAGTTCACAGTTAACTTTTGCTTGGCACTCATGAATGGTTGAACTGTTAGTTCTACCAGTGACTTGCTGGAGGCCAGAGGACCTGAAGCAAGTGACTCAGAGTCTCCAAACGTCAATTTCTTCATCTTCCAGTTGAGTGTAATGTAATCTGCCTCTAATGCTGTCGTGAGAATCCAGTGGAGGTGAACCTCTGGGATGGCCACAGCGGCTGGCACAGAGCTGCCTTATGGGCGTGAGGTGTTAGTGATGGTGGTACATCTGTTGCAGTAGTATGGGTGAGCATTTAACTCCTCTGAGACTCATGTTCTCGTTATATTCTTTGACCCAGTGAATGAGCGATTTGCTGCCAGACCCTTTTCCTGTAACACTCGTAGGTGGGAGGTGCTGATCATCTGGTCAGCTGATCATCAATCAGTTGGTCGTCTGTCCTTCAGGCAGGCTTCAGGCTTTTCACATTGCCCTTGGTATTTGTGAGGACTCGTAAGTGGCTGGGTTACCAGAAGGTCGTTCCAGGGGCTGGTGCATATTGCAGGCCAGCCCTATTGGCCAGATACCTGTTTATTCTTATGCCAGTTATGAAAAATAATCTGTTTGGCTTCATATTTGGGCTTTTGCATGTGTAGCTTCCAAAATCTTCACTTTTTATTCTTGTTTTTCAGACTGTGAAAAAAAAAAAACAATCTACTGTGTCTGATGTCAGGATGCCCAAAAATAACCATTTAAACTTGTGCAGAATGTATTTAAAATGTGTGGTCATTTAACTCTGACTTGACTCCCTCAGTATAAAAAGTGTTCTGAGAATGTTCAGCTAACCTCAGCAAACATTCTCAGGTGGGAAATGTATTTTCTGCTGCCCTGAATATGAACTCTTAGGATTTGACTAGCAAATACCATTTAGAATTTCATCCACCACTCTGAATCTGTGCCCACACCTTATTTGTGGCTTGGACAGTAAGATGGGTTATTCTAGCTTATTGTTCTGTGTAATGCCTTAATTATAAAGTGAGTTTTTTTTTCCCTAAAGGAATGGAGTTTTAAAATTAAATTCGAAACTAAAAAATTTGAAAGTAAATTACTAAAGAGTACAAACAGCTCGCACCCAATTTGTGTTAATTTCTTGATGACATATTAGTTAAAATAGTGATTCAGAAGATTGGCTGAAGATGCTAAAGTAGTCATAATAAACCTACCTGTCCTTGTGCAGCACGATGGTAAATGATGACTATAAAAATGCTAATCATACTTATTGGGAATTAATTTAGCAACTACTAGAAACATAGTTGTTCCTATGCATATGTATCACTTATGAGTCTACAATTTTTTTTGAGTAGGATAACACATTTTTTTATATAAACAATGGCAAAACATGCTCTTATCTTATTGTTCTAGTTTGCTAGCTGCCAGAACGCAATATACTAGAAACAGAATGGCTTTTAAAAGGGGGAGTTTATTAAATTGTAAGTTTACAGCTCTAAGGCTGTGAAAATGTCCCAATTAAAGCAAGTCTATAAAAATTTCCAAATTAAGGCACCAACAAGAGATTACCTTCACTCAAGAAAGTCTGATGAAGTTCAGGGTTTCTCTCTCAACTGGAAAAGCATGAGGCGAACATGGTGACTTCTGCTAGCTTTCTCTCCAGCCTTCTTGTTTCATGTAACACCCCCCCAGGGTGTATTCGTTCTTCATCTCCAAAGGTCTCTGGCTGTGCAGGCTCTCTGCTTCTCATGGTTCTGCTGCTCTTTCCAAAAAATATTTAAAGAATTCCAGTAAACTAATCAAGACCCACCTGCAATGGGTGGAATCATATCTCCCGCCAATCAAAAGGTTAATACCTACAATTGGGTGAGCCACATCTCCTTGGATGTAATCTAATCAGATTCCCACCCAGCAGTATTGAGTGAAGATTAAAGGACATGGCTTTTCTGGTCTATCTTATCCTCCCATGCTCCTTCCATAGGACCTAACACAGAAGCCCAAAAGAAGCTTGAAAGGGGAGGAAGAAATGAAAAATTATGCATCACCCATGAGTCGAATACCACTAGGCATATTTTATATACATTTATTAGATAAGCTATCTCATTGACTTCTAACGACTTTTGTAAGGCAGGAAATTCATCCTAGTTTACAGGTGTGGAGACTGAGATTCAGGGGTGTGGAGCAACCTACTCAGTGTCCCCCTGATCGGTGTTGACCCCCACGTCTGTCAGCCTTCCTGGTAAGGGGCTTCTATTCTGAGACACTGTTTTCTATTCAGACACTGACCTAAATATGACTGAAGGTAAATATTTAGGTCATGACTGAGCAACACAACCAGACCCCATAGATTGAAGGTGGGAACACTGTTGCACTGAGGGTGAATTTAGGAGTCAGATGAACTTGGGTTTAAATCCCATCTCCATGTTAGAAGCTGTGTGAGAGAAGGCTGCAGAGAGTCACCCCTTCCCTCTTGCTTATGGGAAGACTCCAAGAGAGCAGTCCCTGGCATTGGTGGGAGCTGTGGGCAGGGAATGTGCTACACATACATTGCCTTACTGCGTCCATCCACTGGCCCTGAGCTCGTTCTGGAGGTAGGGAACCTGAGGGCTCATGAAGTGAAGGAATGTGGGTGTTCTAGTTTGTCACCACTGCTTGACACATTCCACATACTGATGGGCTTGGACTTAAACAATAGGGATCAGTCTCAGTTTTGGAATCTAAAAGTCCAAAGCCAAGGTATCAGCTGGGATGTTGCTTTCTCTGATGTCTGTAGCGTGATGGTGATGGCTTGCCTGAAGTTCATACCTCGGTCTCTGCCTCTGTCACGTGGCCATGGCTGTCACCTCCTATCTCCTCCCCCCTCCTCTTGTATCTGAATTTCCTTTGCTTATAAAGACTCCAGTCATACTGGATTATGGTCCGTCCTGATTCACTTTGGCCTCACCTTAACTAATAGGCTCTTTGACGATCCTATTTACAAATGAGTTCACATCCACAGAGCTGGGGTTAGGATTGGGGGGGGACATGATTCAGTCCCGGAGACTAGGCAAGTTACAGACCAGACCACCTCATGGTCTCGGTTTTCTCCTCTGTGAAAAAGGACTGAATGGATGAAACTCATGAGTGACTGGTTCAGAAACATGGGGAAGGCACATTCGCTTGAAATTCCCTTAATCAGTTTTCATTATGAATCCTTATGGAGGTTACATGATGAAAAAGGGTTAAAGAAAAAGAAAAGAAATTTAATACAGATTGAGTAATTATTCCTGAAGTCATGACTTTACAGTTTGTAAATGTTGAGTGTTGTATCAATTAAGGTAATGCTAGGTGCTGTAACAAATAAACCACAACAGGTACAAAGGCTGAAATATGATGGAAGGCTGTTTTCCACTTGTGTAAAGCCCAAAGAGGGTGTGTCATTTTCAAACCTGGTAATTCAGTAACCCAGCCTCCTTTACTCTTGTGGTGCCACTATTTAATAGCAGGTGACCTCCAGGCTCTTGGTGCTTGTCAGCATCCAGCTGGGAGAAGCAGAAAGATCCCAGAGGATTGCATGTGTGAGGTTTTGATGGACCAGCCTGGAAGTTGCATATACATCACTTCCACCCCAGTTTCACTGACTGCAGCTCGAACTTCTGGCCACTTGCATTTACAGGTGAAGCTAGGCAGTGGGTGTCTGGGAAGAAGAGGAAATGGGTTTGCTGAGGAGCTAGCCACTCTTTACCCAATGAAATTGTACTAAAACTGCTGAAGGTCACCTTTAAAAGTACTCTAGTGGGCGGGCCATGGTGGCTCAGTAGGTAGAGTTCTTGCCTACCATGCTGGAGACCCAGGTTCGATTCCCGGTGCCTGCCCATGCAAAAAAAAAAAGTACCCTAGTGAATCAGGTACTCTGGGGCTCATGAATATACTTTTCATATGAGGCCACCTGAGCTGAGGGTCTACGAAGGGCTTCTTGTGGCCTCGGATAACGTTTTCAGTGACAGCATCGCACAGGCTGTACCACAGGCAGCTGAGAGAAAAGAGATGGTGTACTCTGGAAAATCATTACACAGCCCAAAGCGTGATGACAGGCATATGGGAAGTGCCTGGGAAGAGTTTGAATTAAATTGCTTTGTGGAAGGTGAGAATGGAGAGGAAAGCACTATTTCTAAATCATAATATATGTGATTTCACATGTTAGTCATCAAGTTTATGTAAGCAGGTTGACCAAAACTTGTAGCCGGACAGGTTGGGAATCTTCTCACTGGGGGAAAAAAGGAGAATTGCCTTGTCTTGGGAATGTGTTATATTCAAGCAATTAGGGGAATTAAAAATCAATAAAGGAAATAATTTTGTCCTGGAAGAAAGGGCATATAACTCTTATAGCTTGAGAAAGGGGTGTCAGATGTGCCACAAACACAGCTCAGCACCTTGGTGCAAAAGCAGGGGTGAAAGCTCAGGAATGGATGGGTTTCCAGTCCTATGCTCCAATGGGGGAATGGAGAAGGACCCGGGGGAGAGAGTGAGTGAGAGGCAGGTGACAGGTATGTCCTTGCCCTCCCTCTGGGAGAGGATTGGCAGCTGCTGGCCTCATGGTAGTGGACACACCGTATGCTCCCTCCCTCACCTCTCTTCCTCCTCCCCACTGTGGGACAAGGACAGGTTACTCAGCCTCTCTGAAGCTCTGTTATTTCAGCTCCCTACTAAAGGGCTCCTGCAAAGATTCAGTGAGCTGCCATGTTCACAGTGCTGTGCACACAGTAGGAGCCTTATAAATGTGTCCTCCTCTTCTCCTGGGCAATTTCCCCCAAGCCCCATTATTGATATACATCCACTACACTGATGGCAGTGAGAAACCGAGAAGTTGGGAGATGCCCTCCCCCTATAAAATGTGACTTTAGGATCCACAGATGATGGATTCCCCCTCATCCTACAGGTTGTTCCTCGGTGCAGTGTCTTACACCAGAGGTTAGATAAAGGTGAGAAGGAGAAATTTCATTATCACTTATTTTTAATTCTGGAAGTTCTTGTTCTTCTGCCTTATCTTTGGATGTGACAAAAAATAGATTAAAAAAGAAGAAAAAGAAACAAATTGAAAACTGGACCTATGAGGAAGAGTTCAGAGGTGCCTTACGGTTCTCAGGTCCTTTCCCAGCAGTGTCTCAGGTGCCCCTCACAGCACCTGGGGTCCAGGGCTGCAGAGAGGAATTACTGTTGATTTACAAAGGAGGAAACTATAAACCCAGAGAGTCGTATGATTTATCCACTGCAGCAGGCCCTTGACCAGCAAACAGACCTGTTCCACAATCATCTTAAAGTGAACACAGGTTTCTTCTGCGAAATAGGCAAACCTTTCCCTTTCTCCAGTTCCTCCAGAAGGCATTGGCAGCACCTGTTACCGGAGAAATTGAGTCAGGCTAAAGGAAGAACTTCAGTATTTGGATGATTAAAGCCACAGCCTTCCACCACTTCAGGTGATTTCTAAGCTTTGTTGCACTTTGCTGGTTTGCTCGTTGGTTACTTGACAACATGTAAATTTTCCCTGGTCATCTTTGAAAATATTCCTATGGGATTGTATTTATTTGCAGACTCTTAGAACCCAAAGAAGATAGCAAAGGCTCTGAGATAAAAGCATAAGGGCCCTTATAATAAAGATGGTTATTAACCATCTTCTCACATCTTCCCCCATTCCCTACTTCAGAAATATTCCTACTTTAGAAATATTTTCAGATCCTCTGCCTATAGAGGCTTATGTTCTTAATTGTTTAATTTATTTTGGAAGGTATCCGTCTCATATAATTTCCCCCTAGAAATTAAAATGAGGAAGCCAGGGACCATTTCATTCTTATATGCTGCCTCAACTTCTGATGCTAAAGGACATAGATGGACCAAACCCATTTGAGTCTCTTGCACCAAACCTGGGGTGGAGAGGGGACTTAATTACAAGAACTGGAATGAGAAACTAGAGAGAAAGAAGAGATGGAAGTATAACCAGGTACCACAGGCTCACTTCTGTGGATGCTAGGACTTACCTCAAAGTAGCTCTGAGGTCATCTAATGAAAACTAGAAAATAATGATTTCATGTTAATTTCTAGAATCTACTTTTTTAAAAAAATGCAAAGTCTTTAGTACAACTGGAGGGAACATGGGAATAATGTTGGCTGTCTGCTGTCCCTGAACCTTTTAATTTCTGCACTGCATAAATGAGCCTACTGGGGGACCTAGACAGGTGCATTAGGAAGCTGATTTAGCCACACTGAGTTCTTTCTTTCCCTTCTCCCTTCTTCGGATCTGTAGCACATTCCTGCCTTTTCTCTATTTCCTCTGCTGAAAAGGTAGTAAATAAATACTTCGTGGTGCCAAAGGGAAAAGAAAAAAACAGGCTGGGGCACCAAATGGCACTGTATGCTATTTGTATGGTGTCAGAGAAGCTGCCTGCTTAGGCAGGCTCTCTTGGTAGGTCATCACTTAGGGGCTGTAGAAGTGTAGAAAAGAATCTTAGGTTTTGTCAGGACACCCAGGGCCGTCCCGGTTCAGAGAGGTTGACTGACAGTTACCAGTTGCCAAAGATGGATGAGCAGTGAGAGGGTCCCACAGCCAATGAGCACACCCCCCTTAACAGACTGTTCATGGAAGCCTTTTGTTATCAGAAGGTTGCGTCATACAGGGGATATGAATACAAGTGAGGTGGTTGGTGGCCCAAGTCATAGAACTAAACTTTGATAATTTCATATGGCCTGGAAGGAAGTTCTTAGTCATTGGAGCACAGATGATTAAGCATAGCAGCAAAGTTCTGTGTAGGTGTCTTCATCCCCACATACCAATGTAAGGCATTAGCTCCTGGTGGCAAGGTATTGAAATCAATAATTTCTGAGTCCTTGCATTTGGGTTTGCATATCTAAGGAATCACATTAAGTTGTGACTAGTACTTTCATTCCTTCAATAAATAATATGTTCTCTGGGGTCTGTCCTATAACTACTTGCTGAAGCGTACTTTGAAAACTATTGCTTTTTTATTTCTTTGCTTTGTAGATATGTTATACTATACAATAAAAAAGTTTAAAAGAAAAGAAAAAAATAATAATGTATTGACTGCTGACTGTGCTGCTTGACTTTAAATTCTTATGCTTTAATTCTTTGCTAGTTTGGTGCTCAGCCATTAGTTGTAACCGTTGCTGGTCACTCTTGCATCTTGGCTGCTGGGAAAAGTTAGGCTGTTCTTCTGGGTTTCATCACTTCTTGCTAATTTGCTGGTCATGGGACACTAGTGATCAAAAGTAATAGTGATTGCATGTAAAGTCAAAGCAAACCCTTAATGTTAGCTGTCGCTTTCTATTATGTTTCCTAGTCCTTTAAGTACTTGTGTCTGCTTATAGTCTGTAGGCTTTGCTTTTCTTCTCTGTTGCTTCTACCATTTTGCTTTAGTCAAGGCATTGGCCCTTGATAACTGTTTTGTTAACTAGTAAAGTACGTGAGCTATGTGTGCAACCCCTCAAGCTCTATTGGAAACTGAAGATGAAATCTTGAATCTTTAAATTCTCCCTTTTCCAGAACTCAAGAGTCTTGGCACTCTTTCTTTGGCACTTGCTACTTTAACGGTGCCTTTCTTCATTGCAGCCATCACATCACACACCTCAATCAACCCATGTTTTTGTTTTTCCCTCACGAGTGCCCAGCCCTCCTCCCTTCTAAGTCCAGGGCAGTGGCTCTGGGTTTAAGGGATCACAGCTTGGGCTCTGGAATGAATGGTGTTCACCTACACAGCCCTTCCTCCAGGCAGGCATCTTGTACTCTTTTGGAGATGTGCTAAAGAGGTTTGAACCACTCAGGTCTAGGACTGTTTGTTTTTGCTTTTGTTTTTGTTTTTGGGAAAGCAGCTCCATTAAAGACATTGTTTTAAAAGTCACTTGGAGCATTAAAAACCTCAGGTCATCAATTCACAGTGTTAAAATTTAGGAGTGGTTGGGGCTTCAGGCAAGGAATATTAAATTAAATGTGTAGAGCACTTTAACACAGCATTTGATTGTACATTTTAAAATAGGGAATGCAAATTGAAATTCCTCCTGGGTGCTTTAAATCATGCATTTTAAGTGCGGTAGTTCAATTAGTTGCAGGAAAAAAATACCATCAGTGTGGCTCTATTTTTACAGCTGGGAATTGCTCTGAGAACACAATTGACTATTTCATACATGTAAGATTTATTTAAATGACTTGTGGGGCATTTACAGTTTAGCCAATAATTGAAAATATTGTTGCAATGTTGCAGGTAGAACTAGGAAGTCATTATACCTTCCTGAGAAGGTGCTCCAAGCTCAGTGGCATTGCGTTAAAGGGGGGAGGTGTTAGCTCAGTTTTGGAATTCAGCCTTTCACATTTCCTCCCTGGGTTTTGCCTCACCATGAGAAGAATGGGAAAATTCCTGAGGGCCTAAGGATTTTCTGGGATGGTGCACTCTGGAAGGATTCAAAGCACTAAAGTTATCATCTTGTTCCTCAACTTGTTTTTTTGTGTTCACCACTGGGTAAATGGCCAAATCAGATCTGTGGAGCCCTCCCCTCCACAGGGAGTCTTTTGGGACTCCCTGTTCCTTCCGCCGCCCATTTAATGTCACACGTCACCTAGAGTACCAATGTAGAAAGTTGCATCTCAGGATATGCTAACCAGCCCCTCTCCTCCAGGGCTAGTCATAAACTTAATAAGAATTCAGAGTACATGATCCCTCTGAAATGAGGTTGTAAACTGTGGTTAGGTAATACTGTATTAAAAATGCTTTGTTGCTAATATGATTCAGTCAAAATATGGGTTAATTGGGTATTTTGTGGGCAAAATTAAAATCCTAACCATGATTTTCTAATTTCTTTTTCCAAGACCAGTGGTTCTCCACCAGGGGTGTTCTTTCACCCCCTCCCTCTGGGGACATTTGTCAGTGTCTGGAGACATTTGGTTGACACAGCTGGCTGGGGGGGGTTGCTCTTAGCATCTAGTGAGTAAAGGCCAGGGGTGCTGCTAAACATCCTCTCATGTTTAGGCCGCACGCCCCCCACAAGAAATTATCCGGCCCCATGTGTCAACAGTGCTGAGGTGGTAAAGCCTTGCTCTAGAATAATAAGTATGTGTTCTTAAAAAAAAAAAGGATTTCCCAAAATACATTAACCCACAGCTTTTTTGTAAGACAGTGTCTTTTGTACTTGACACCAGTATTTGATGGAACTTGAGTGGATTGTGGAAGGCCTGGCTTTTTTATCAATCCCTCAGTGATGTATTGCACAGCTCTAGGGCCCAGTGCGTGGTGTTGCAGGACTGGGGTACAGGCGTGAACAGGATGCAGGGGGTGGGGGCAGGGGCATGGAGGCCTGAGGCCGGAAGAGCCTGGCAGGTCCTGAGCCCACCTGGAGGAGGACAGCATCTGGAGAAGGAGCCACATCCCGGCCCAGCAGGCAGACTCACAGGCAGAGATGGGCAGGGGCTTTGTTCTGGGATGTTAGAGGGGATGTTAGAGCACAGGGTAGCTCGGAGGGGCGGTCTCCGGGCATCCGAGGTTGACGTCATCTTCTGGAGATGTGGGCAGTGTGGGCCAGGGGCAGAGGAGATGGGGAGAGGTAGACTATTTGGGAAGTGTCTCGGAGGTAGAGTGATAGGACCTGTTGGAATGGGGCGGGTGGAGGGATGGAGAAGGATTCCCTGACTTAGGGCTGGGACTCCCGGATGGATGGGTGGGTGGGTGACTGGTGCCCACTTATTGGGGTGCAGATATCATTTGTTTTTCCTTCCAACCTAGAATTTTTCTGAAAACTGGAGAGGGAACTTCTATAAGTCTTTCTAAACACCCCCTCCCTTTTTTTGAAAGTAATACTATGTTCTAGAGTCTGCTCTCCTGGCTAAAATTTAAGTTTTTTTCTCCTGTCCATTTTCCATCATCATAGGCTCCCAGTGTAGCTCAGAATTATTTCTAAATAACCCCTTCAGGCAGTCATGAAGCACTGTTAGTGCTGGGCATTTCCTCCAACTAAGCAAGTCAAATAGCAATGATGGAGAGTGGCCTTAAATGCATACATCAGCCATTGAGTCTCTGCCACCAGCAGAGGCCGGGGCTTGTCTGACTCCACCTCATCAAACTTTTTTTAAACCCCTCCAGTCTAAGCCCGCCCAATTTCAGTTTCAGGCTGCTAAGAAAATACCCTTCCTGTTCATGCGCTTGGCAGCCTTGGAAAGAACACAAGGAAAGTCACCGGAACCTGTTGCCTGTTTCCTAAATGGGTCAGTGACCAGCAGACACTTCCTGAACCTGTCACCAGGGCCCTTTGTGGGGGATATATGGGGCCAGGCTCTGTCAGGCCAGGTGCCACCCTGGGAAGATGAGGCCACCCAGTGCATCCTTCCCTGAGGACTTGTTTGACCAAATGTAATGCTTTTATAAAGTCTTACACTAGACCCTTGAGTGTCTCCTAAGGCAAAGAACTAAAGGAAATGACCCACAACTGAAAAGAGACCACTAGTAAATAGAAAAGGTGGGTACTAGAATTCCTTTTGACATTTAGAGCTGAGAATTTTTTGACATTTTTGCAGGAGAGGGAAGTGCGTTCAGGACTTGTAGGTGGAGAAGGGGCGCTGGCCTGGACCTGGTGGCAGGTCCCTGGCCCTCCTCCTAGTGGCACAGCCCTCAGGAACCAAGGCATGTGCTGTTTTTTTTCGGTCCTCACAGCAACCCTTTAAGGAAGGCATGCCTCATACCCATTTAACAGATGAAGAAACGGAGGCCTAGTGAGGTTAAATACTGATAAACAAGCATAGTCAATTGGTAGCAGAGCCGGGATTTCAACTCCGGTGCTTCTTCTCGGGAGCCCATGGGGGCCCAGAACAGCCCCCTAGCTCCTCTTATTTATTTCTTACAGACTCTTTTGGGCTTGAGATACTCTGTCTGGAACCCTCTTGCCGGACCCCAACCCTCTCCTCCTTTGTCCGCTTGCATCAGCTCACGCTGAGATCCCTGCCCACGCGGTCCTTCTACAAAGAGACCGTAAATGGCTGCTGCCTGACACCCCGCCCAGGGGGTGCCTTAACTTCCTTTGCTGTATGTCCCATCTGCTTTCAGAACATTTGTAAACTAAATATATAAAGATGAATGTAAACAGCAATTTAGTAATGTATTTATAAGGTTAAAGTCAGCTCCCCCACCACCACCACCATTGACCAGGATTTCTCAGCCTCAGCATCATTGACGTTTGGGGCTGGATAATTCTCTGTAGCGGGGGCCACCCTGTGTGTTGTAAGAAGTTAGTGTCATCTCTGGTTTCTCCTCACTAAATGCCTGTAACACCCCCCCCCCCGCCCCGAGTTGTGATAACCAAGAATGTCCCAGACATAGCCATATGTCCCCCGAGGGACAGTGTGGCACCCGATCTAGACCCACAGCTCCAGGCTCTGAGGGATGGGGTGCAGAGTCATTGCTTCTCCCTTCTCT
>PVIY010045321.1:0-19142 GCA_004026745.1 Myrmecophaga tridactyla | reverse complement strand
CATGGTAAGACCAGAGAATTCTGTGAGCATATGCCCATTCCCGCCCTTCATTTGCTGTAAAGTGTGTTCCTTGATCAGAAGCAATGCTGTGTGGAATACTATCACGATAGATAAGGCATTCTGTAAGTCCACAGATGGTATTTTTGGCAGAAGCATTGCGTGCAGGGAAAGCAAACCTATATCCAGAGTATGTGTCTATTCCAGTTAGAACAAGTCGTTGCCCCTTCCATGCAGGGAGTGGTCCAATGTAATTAACCTGCCACCATGAAGCTGGTTGGTCATCTTGGGGAATGGTGCCTTATTAGGGACTGAGTGTGGGTCTCTGCTGCTGGCAGATTGGGCACTCAGCAGTGGCTGTAGCCATGTCAGTCTTGGTGAGTGGAAGTCCATGTTACTGAGCCCATGCATAACCTCCATCCCTACCACCATGACCACTTTAATGAGCTCATTGGTCAATGACAGGAGTTGCTGGGGAAAGAGGCTGACTGGTATCCACAGAACAGGTCATCTTATCCATTTGATTATTAAAACCTTCCTCTGCTGAAGTCACCCGTGGTGCACATTCATATGGGATACAAATATGTGCATGTTTTTAGCCCGCTCAGAAAGGTCTATCTACGTACTTCGTCCCCAGACCTTTTTGTCACCAATTTTCCAATTATGGCCTTTCCAAGTCCCTGACCATCCAGCCAAACCATTAGCAACAGCCCATGAGTCAGTATACAAAGGCACCTCTGGCCAGTTTTCCTTCCAAGCAAAATGAACGACCAGGTGCACTACTAGAAGTTCTTCCCACTGAGAAGATCTCCCCATCACCACTGTCCTTCAAGGACACCCCAGAAAGAGGTTGTGTTGCTATAGCTGTCCACTTTCAGGTGGTACCTGCATATCGTGCTGAACCATCTGTAAACCAGGCCCGTTTTCTATTTCTCAGTCAATTCACTGTAAGGAATGCCCCAAGAGGCCATAGCTCTGGTCTGGGAAAGAGAAGGTAATATGGCAGGAGTGGAGACCATGGGCATTTGTGCCACTTCTTCATGTAACTTACTTGTGCCTTCAGGACCTGCTCTGGCTTATTTCGTACATACCATTTCCATTTTACAATAGAGTGCTGCTGTGCAAGCTCAACTTTATGGCTTGGTGGGTCAGACAGTACCCAGCTCATGATAGGCAACTCAGGTCTCATGGTAATTTGGTGGCCCATGGTTAAGCTTTCAGTCTCTACTAAGGCCCAGTAGAGGCCAAAAGCTGTTTCTCAAAAGGAGAGTAGTTATCTGCAGCAGAAGGTAAGGGTGTGCTCCAAAATCCTAAGGGTCTGCGTTGTTATTCTCCTATAGGGGCCTGCCAAAGGCTCTAGACAGCATCTCCATTTGCCACTGACACTTCCAGCACCATTGGATCTGCTGGATCATATGGCCCAAGTGGCAGACCAGCTTGTACAGCAGCCTGGACCTGTCACAGAGCCTCTTCTTGTTCAGGTCCCCACTCAAAATTAGCAGCTTTTCTGGTCACTTGATAAATGGGCCAGAGTAGCACACCCAAATGAAGAATAAGTTGTTGCCAAAATCCAAAGAGACCAACTAGGCATTGTGCCTCTTTTTTGGTCACAGGAGGGGCTGGATGCAGCAATTTATCCTTCACCTTAGAAGAGATATCTCAACATGCCCCATACCACTGGACACCTAGAAATTTCACTGATTTGGAGGGCCCCTATATTTTTGTTGGATTTGTCTCCCATCCTCTGACATGCAAATGCCTTACCAGTAAGTCTAGAGTAGTTGCTACTTCTTGCTCACTAGGTTCAATCAACATGACATTCCCAATATAATGTACCAGTGTGCTGTCTTATGGGAGGGAGAAAGGATCAAGGTCCCGTTCTGCCAAGATTATAACATAGGGCTGGAGAGTTGATATACCCCCGAGGTAGGACAGTGAAAGTATATTGCTGACCTTGCCAGCTGAAAGAAAACTCTTTTTGGTGGTCCTTCCTAACAGCTATTGAGACAAAAGCATTTGCTAGAACAATAGCTGCATACCAGGTACCAGGGGATATATTGATTTGCTCAACCAATGATACCACATCTTGAACAGCAGCTGCAATTACAGTTACCACCTGGTTGAGTTTACGATAATCCACTGTCATCCTCCAAGACCCATCTGTTTTCTGCACAGGTCAAATAGAGTTGAATGGGGATGTGGTGGAAATTGCCACCCCTGCATCCTTGAAATCCTTAAGAGTGACAGTAATGTCTGCAATCCCTCCAGGAATCCGGTATTGCTTCTGATTTACTATTTTGCTCAGGAGGGGCAATTCTAGTAGTTTTTACTTGGTCTTTCCCACCATAGTAGCACTCACTGCACTAGTTAGAGAGCCAATGTGGGGATTCTGCCAGTTGTTCAGTATGTCTATTCCAATTATACATTCTGGAACTGTGGACATAACTACAGAACGAGTCTGGGGCTCCACTGGACCCAGTGTGAGACGGACTGGAGCTAAAACTCCATTGATCACCTGGACTCCATAAGCCCCCACTTTGGCTGATGGACCAGAGTGACATTTTGGGTCCCCTGGAATTACTGTCACTTCTGAACCAGTGTCTAATAATCCCCGAAGTATCTGATCATTTCCTTTTCCCCAGTGCACAGTTACCCTGGTAAAAGGCCATCGGTCTCCTTCGGGAAGGCTTGTAGGAAAATTAACAGTATAAATTTGTGGCAGTGTAACAGGGTTTTCCCCCAAAGGGACCTGGCCTCCCCTTCATTCAAGGGGCTCTGGGTCTGTAAACTGTCTCAAGTCTGGAAATTGATTAAGGGGCCGTGACTCTGTGTTTTTGTAATTCAGGTTAGACTGTTCACTTGACCTAGAACTCTTTTGTTTATACAGCTCAAACAAGAATTTATTAGATTGCCCTTCTATTGTATTTCTAGGTACCCCATGATTTACTAGCCAATGCCACAAATCTTTGTGAGTCATATAATTTTGACTCCTGCTTTGATTTTGCTGTCTATTATCATAGCCACATTTATCCTGTCTTTGGTGATTAAGTGCTGCCACCTGACTTCTGCCAACTCGGGATCTGGTCATCCCAGTTGTGTTTAAGGATTCCAGCTCAGTGACACAGTTCCTGCAGTAATATCTGACCTACAGAGAAGTGCAACTACAGAGCTCCTCAGGCATGATGGCGCTAGTCTCACAAATTTATTTTTCACTGTTCTGGTAAAAGGTGCATCCTATGGACATTCCTGGGGTGTAAAAGCAGTCTTTGGATGAAAAATCCACTCTGACATTCCAATCTCTCTAAGCCTCTGGATCCCCTCATCTACATCATACCAGGGCAGTTCTGGCATTTCAACCTCAGGTAATGTCAGCCCCCTTTTGATGCATGTTTCAAATAACCATCCAAAGAAACTGTTAATACCTTTCCTAACCCCTTGAGCTATAACATTGAATGCAGAATCTGCTTAGTGGGCCCATTTCAATAAATTCAGCCTGACCCAACCTTATATTCCCCCCACCATTATCCCACACCCTTATAATCCATGGCCACTCATATTCCCCTGATTTCTGTGTATATAAATTGGAAAACTCACGTGGTTCTTTAGGAGTATAACGTACCTCCTCATGTGTGATACCTTGTACCTCACCTTTTGGGGCCTGTTGGGACTTTAATCTAGTTATAGGTCTGGAAGAAATGAGGGGTGGTGGGGGTGTGTCATGAAAAGAATTAGAAATATTTTCCTAGCTGTTTTCTTCAGGGCATTCATTTGCAGTTTCATCTGGTGAAACAGGACTAATCCCTCTAGGGCTAATCCCTTCAGGAGGAGGTTGGGTGGCCAACTCCTCAAGGCAGGCTGGATGTGGAGCGGCTATGTCCTCAGGGTAGCCAGTGTATCTAACAACAACCTTAATGTAGCCAGTGTATCTAACAACAACCAGCCAACATCTCTATACCTCTTATTTCCACAAAACTCAGCAAAGGTGTCACAAACATTATCCCCCAGAGTCTGGCTTTGTACAAGCAAAGGATTAGGAGAATCAGATGGTGATATTTTGACTATCTCTTTTGCCAAGTCACTCCATGAATGGGGAGTGTCACTCTGATTATGGGAATCAGAGTCCTTTGTGCCTTTGAGTCTTCAGAATAGAAAATCATAAAAACCCATTTTTAAGATTCTGTTTCTTAAGAACCACTCCTGGTACCAGGTTGAATTAGTTAGGGTTCTCTAGAGAAACATAATCAACAGGGAACGCTTGCAAATATAAAATTTATAAAAGTGCTTCATGTGACCATGGGAACACAGAGTCCAAAATCTGCAGGGCAGTCTGTGAAGCTGATGATTCTGATGGAGGGTCTGGACGAACTCCACAGGAGGGGCTTGCCCGCTGAAGCAGGAAGAGAGCCTGTCTCTTCTGAATCCTCCTTAAAAGGCTTCCAGTGATTAGATTAAGCATCACTCATTGCAGAAGTCACTCCCCTTGGCTGATTACAAATGGAATCAGCTGTGGATGCAGCTGATGTGCTCATTATTTAATTCTATGAAATATCCTCATTGCAACAGGCAGGCCAGCACTTGCCCAACCAGACAAACAGGTACCACTAGGCCAAATTGATACACGAACCTGACCATGACACCCTTTTAGTGATACTGACTGATAATCTTCAATTCTACATTCCTCTAAGTTTCTCTCTTCTGTTCTTTCCTTTCTGCTTGCAGCGCTCCCTTTAGCATTTCCTGTAGGGTAGGTCTCTTGTTGACAACCTTTCTCATTTCCTAATATTTTAAACTCTCCCTCATTATGAAGGACGGTTTTGCTGGATAAAGAATTCTTGACTGACTTTCAATCAAGTACTTTCAGTACTTTGAATATGTCATGCCACTGCCTTCTCATCTCCATGGTTTGGGGTGTGAAGTTGGCGCTTAGTCTCTTTTTTTTCTTGAGGTAAAGTGTACAATCAGTGGTTCATAGTATCATCAAATAGCTCTTCATTCATTATCACAATTGATTTTTGAACATTTTCAGTTCTCAAAAAAATAACAAAATTAGAATTAGAAAATAAACCCCCAAATCTCATCCCTTATACCCCCATTGTTCATTTTTGTCTTTTTTTTCTTACTCCTCAGGCCTTCACCTGATAACCCATGCTCTTGAATTCACGTCTCAGATTTTACACATTATAGCTAGTCCATAGTAGTGAGGCATGTTTATCTTTTCATTTTTGCCTTACTTCACTCAACATACTGTCCTCAGGGTTCATTAACCTTGTTGCATTACTCACAGCTTCATTTCTTCTTGAAGCCATTCAGTAGTCCTTTGCGTGTTTGTGTGTGTATATGTCTATAGTACAGTTTCTCCTCCCATTCCTCAGTTGATGTACCCTTAGGCCACCTCCATCCGTTACAAATCACTTTCAGTTCTTCCCTATTGGGTATCATGTTAGCTGTGGGTTTTTCATATATTTCCTTTATCACATTGAGGGAGTTCCCTTCTGTGCTAGTTTGAAGCTATTATATACCCCAGAAAGCCAAGTCCTTCAATCCTCAGTCAGTATTGCTGGGTGGAATATTTTTTATTGTTTCCATGGAGATAGGATCCACCCAATTGTGAGTGGTAGCTTTTGATTAGATGGTTTCCATGGAGATGTGTCTGTACACATTTAGGGTGGGGTTGCTTACTGGAGTCCCTTAAGAGGGAACCATTTTGGAATAAAGCTTTAAAGCCAACAGAACCCCACAGCCAGAGGCCATGGGAGATCAGGAAAGAAAACGCCCCTGGAGAAGTCATTGGAGAAGCCTGGAGAGAAAGCCAACAGATGTCACCATGTTTGCCATGTGTTTTCCTGTTGAGAGAGAAACCCTGAACATCATTGGCCTTCTTGAACCAAGGTATCTTTCACTGGATGCCTTAATTTGGACAGTTTCATAGCTTTAGAGCTGTAAATTGGCAGTTTAATAAATTCCCTTTTTAAAAGCCCTTCTGTTTCTGATATTTTGCATTCCAGCTGCTTGCAAACTAGGACACCTTCCTATGCCTATCCTTTGAAGTGCTTTCATCAAGAAACAATGTTGAATTTTATCAGATGTTTTGTGCATCAATTGAGATGATCTTGTGGTTTTTTCACTTTGATTTGTTGATGTGGTATATTACCTTAATTGATTTTTTGTGTGTTGAACCACCCTTGCATAGCTGGAATAAATCCCACTTTTTAAAGTTTTATAATTCCTTTAATGTGCTGCTAGATTCGATTTGTACGTATTTTGCTAAAGATTTTTCCATCTATAGTCATTACAGAGATTGGTCTTTAACTTTCTTTTCTTGTGGCATCTTTGTCTGGCTTTTATATTAGGGTAATGTTAGCTTCACAGAATGATTTAGGTAGTTTTCTCTCCTCTTCAATGTTTTTTGAAGAATTTGAGCAGGGTTGGTACTAATTCTTTCTTGAATGCTTGGTGGAATTCACGTGTGAAGCCTACTAGTCTTGGACTTTTCTTTTGGGGGGTTTCTTGATGACTGATTCAATCTTTTTACTTGTGGTTGGTTTGTTGAGATTTCTCCTTGAGTCAGGGTTGATGGTTGATGTTTTTCTGGAAGATACCCATCTCATTTGTGTTGTCTTGTTTATTAATATGTAGTTGTGCATAGCAGCCTCGTATCTCCTTAATTTCTGTAGAGTTAGTAGTTATACCCCCATCACTGTTCTGATTTTATTTGCATTCTCTGTTTTAGTTTTTTTTTTTTGTTTGTTTGTTTGTTTGGTCAGCCTAGCTAAGGGCCCACAGATTTTATTGATTTTTCTGAAAGAACCAACTTCTGGTTTTGTAGATTACCTCTATTGTTTTCATGTTCCCAATTTCATTTATTTCTGCTCTGATCTTTATTTCTTTCTTTATATTTGCCTTGGTATTAGTTTTCTGTTCTTTCAGTAGTTCTTCCAGGTGTACAGTTAGTTCCTTGATTTTTGTTCTTTTTAAATATAGTCATTTAGGGCTATAAATTTTCCTCTCAGCATCACCTTTCCTGCATCCTATAAGTTGATATGTTGTGTTTTCGTTTTTATTTGCCTCAAGATATTTACTGATTTCTCTTGTAATTTCTTCCTTGACCCACTGGTCATTTAAATGTAGCTTGTTTAACCTCCATATATTTGTGGATTTTCCTCCTTTCCACCTGTTATTTGTTTCCACCTTCATTCTATTATTATCCAAGTAGGTGTTTTGTATACTGACAGTCTTTTTAAATTTATTGAGACTTGCTTTGTGATCCAACATGTGATCTATCCTGGAGATGATCCATGAGCACTTGAGAAAAATCTATATACTGCTATTGTGGAGTATAGTGTAATGTTCTGTAAATGTCTGTTAAATCTAGTTCATTTATCCTATTACAAACCAGTTTCCTTATTGATCCATATCTACATGGACTAACCACTGACAGTGGCTTATTGAACTCTCCAACTATTATTGTAGAGGTGTCTGTGTTTTCCTTCAGTGTTGTCTGTTTGTGCCTCATGTATATTGGAGCATTCTGGCTTGGTGCATAAATATTTTATTGTTATGTCTTCTTGTTGAATCTTTCCTTTTCTTAATATATAGTATCCTTCTTTGTTTCTTTTAATTATTTTACATTTGAAGTCTAATTTGTCAGATTTGGTATAGCTACCCCTACTCTTTTCTGTGTTGTTTATGTGAAATATCTTTTTCCAACCTTTCACTTTCAATTTGTTTTTGTCCTTGGGTCTAAAGTGAGTCTCTAATGGATAGCATGTACATGGGTCCTGTTTTTTAAATCCATTCTGCCACTCTTTTAACTGGGGAGTTTAATCCATTAAAATTGAATGTTATTATAGTAAAGGCAGTATTTCTACCATTTTGTCTTTTATATGTCATATCTTCCCCCCCTTTTTTTGACCCTTACTTATAGTTTACATTTCTATGCTCTACTCCAGACCTCTTTCTCCTGTCTTTTCCTATCTATGATGCTCCCTTTAGTATTTCATGTAGATCCTGTCTCTAATTCACAAACTCTCAATGGCTGTCTGAAAATATTTTAAAATTTTCCTCATTTTTGAAGGACAGTTTTGTACAGAAATCTTGGTTGGCAGTTTTTCTCTTTCAATAGCTTAAATATATCAAAGCCTTCTCACCTCCATGGTTTCTGCTGAAAAAATCAGCACATAGTCTTTTTGAGCTTCCCTTGTATATGTTGGATTGCTTTTCTCTTGTTGCTTTTAGAATTTTCTCATTGTTTTTGACATTTGACAGTCTGAATAGTGTCTTGGAGTACATCTATGTGGATCTATTCTGTTTGGAGTGTGCTGCACTTATTGGATCTGTACTTTTATGTATTTCATAAGAGATGGGAAATTTTCCGTGATAATTTCCTCCATTATTCTTTCTACTCATTTTCCCTACCTTTCTCCTTCTAGAATACCCATAATACATATTTTCATGTACTTTGTGTTGTCATTTAATTCCCTGAGATCCTTCTCATTTTTTCCCCATTCTTTTCCCTACCTGTTCTTTTGTGTGTAGGATTTCAGATGTCCTATCCCCTAGTTCACTAATCTTTCTTTTGCCTCTTCAAATCTGCTGTTGTAAGTGTCCATTGTGTTTTTCATCTCTTCTAATATGCATTTCATTCTCAGAAATTCTGCCTTTTTGTTTTCAAGCTTTCAAGTTCTTCTTTATGTTCACCAGTGTCATCTTTATATCCTTCATCTCTTTTGCTATATCTTCCCTCAACTCATTAATTTGACTTTTGACTTACTTTAGTGTGTTTGATTGAACATTAATAAATTGTTTCAACTCCTGTATCTCATTTGAAATGTTTGTTCCTTTGACTGGGCCATATCTTCTTTTTTCCTAGTATGAATTATAATTTTTTGATGATGTCTAGGCATCTGATTTTCTTGATTAGTTTATTCTGGAGGTTGTTTTCACTCTTTCACCTAGGGTTTTCTGGGTGGTTGGCTTAGTTCTGTTTTTGTTTTTGTTTTTTGGCATTTAGTTCAACTTATTCTAAACCTACAATATAACTTCTATTTAACTGTTCAGGGCTTTTCAGCTCTTGATTATCTGATCCTTACCCTGCCTTATGTGGAGCCTTTTCTTGAGAAGGGTCTCTGCACTTTATGCAGAGACACTTTATGCTCAATATGATCGAGCCCAATCAGATTTTCCCAGAAATGGCAGGCCCAGGTCTCAGGAGGAGTGTGTAATTGGTATCATATTTCCCTGAGGATGAGACCCAGCAGGTTGTCTAACTTTCCTGTGGAGCCTCTAGACTCTGTTTTTCCTATCCTGCTCAGCAGGCGATGCTTGTCAGCCCACAGCTCCCTGCCAGTTTAAGGTGATGTGAAGCATTTTAATTCTCAACCTGCCAGGGGCGTGGTTCAGACTAGGCTGATATGGAAGGCAGGCTTAAGCTGTTTCTGAAGAAGGGCCACCACTTGAGCTGGGCCTTACCCCTTTTTCTTGGGGAAGATACGCCCTTTAGGAAATTACCTCCTTTACTTTAATTGTTACATGGACTCTCAGACTTACCTTACCTCCACCCTTGCCTGGATCAGAACTGACAGTTGGAAATGCCTGAGACTTTCTCTAATGTGCTGCTTAAATTTTTTTAAAAAAAGCAGGGGAAAAAATAAAATCCCTTTTCAGATCCAGCCTTCAGCCCCCAAAGTTTGCCAGTCAAGAGCTGATATTGGTGCCTGGCTCTACGAAGGGGCACAGCCCTTTTCCAGTATTTTGAGCTCAGCCAAATTAAAAAACCTTCTTTTTTCCCCCTTCATCAGCTCTTATCTCCTCTATGCCAGAAAAGACCTCAGGTAGAGAGGTCTTTTCTGCTTTCTCTGGGTTTATCTGTGCATGGAGCTTGTATTCAACAGTTCAAATTTATTAACTAAATCTGCATTTGGAGCTTGGTTGAACACCTGCTCTTGCCCCTATTAGAGTTTGCTTCTTTTCCCCCACTGGGAAGTGTCTCCATTAGCCTGCCATGCCACTGGGGGAGGAGTGCCAGCCTCCAAAGTCTTGGGGCTTTACTTACAGTTCCATGCTGTGATCTTGGCCCTTCCACCCATTCCATACTGGTGTATGGTCTGTGCCCAGTTGTAGATATCCCCCAGTGTTCCAGACAGTTCCTGACTAGTTACTAGCTTCTCTGGATGACTGACTAAATTCCCCATCTCCTGGTGCTTCATCTTATTATGGTTCCCTTGTATGTGATCAATTGCTTTTTTCTTGCTACTTTAAGGATTCTGTGTCTTTGGCATTTGACATTCTGATTAGTATGTGTCTCAGAATAGGTCTGTTGGGCTTTATCTTGGACATGTATATTTATGTCTTACTTAAATGTTGGGACTTGGCTGTTATTTCCTTCAATATTCTTTCTGATTCATTTCCCTTCTCTTCTCCTTCTGAAACACCCATGGCATGTATGTTTGCACACTTTGAGCTGTCATTCAAATCCCTGAGACCCTGCTCAACTTTTTTACCATTCTTTTCTCTGTCTGTTCTTCTGACTGTAAGATTTTGATTGTTCATCTCCCAGTTGGCCGATTCTTTTTTCTACCTGTATGTCTTTAGTGTATTTTGAATCTTTTCTATTGTGCCTTACATTCCCTTAATTTATATTTCTTTTATACTTTCAAACTCTTCTTTATGCTCATCCAGTATTGTCTTAATATCCTTCTCTTTAGCCATTATTTTCCTTCATCTCCTTGAATTTAGGAGATTTGTTTGGACATCTTTGATTAGTTGTTCCATATTCTGCGTCTGCTTTGAAGTTTTAATTTATTCCTTTGACTAGGCCATTTCTTTTTGTTTTTTAGTATAGTTTGTAATTTTTTGCTTATGTTCTAGGCATATGATTATCTTGATGAGTTTACTCTGAAAGGTCAGTTTCCCTCTCCTGCCTAGCATTTTATTGATTGGCTTTATGTTATGGCTCTTCTTTGACACTTGGTTCAACTTATTCTAAATGTTTAGGATTTCTCATGTTTAACTGATAAGGGCTTTTCTGCTTTTCATTGGGTTCTTGACCTGGATGTGCAGTACAGTTTTTATGATTGCATTATTCATGTACTTGTTTCACCCCCAGAAAAAGGTTTCCTTTCCTCTGTTCCTTATCTTGGAATCCAATTTCTTCTATTTGTTTTTTGATTTTGTTGTTGTTGTTACTTTTGCATGGCAGGCACTGGGAATCAAACTCTGGTGTCCAGCATGGCAGGCAAGAACTCTGCCTGCTGAGCCCTCGTGGCCTGCCCTATTGTTTTTGTTTTGCCTCTATGGATTTTTTGTTTGTTTGTTTTTAATATTTCTTTTACTGCCACTAGCTGCTTTTGCCTGGGGGGAAATTCTGGGAGAAGGGTCACCCTGGAGAAAATCTTACCTAGTCAGTATTTCCCAGCTAAAATATGGCCAGGGACCCACAAAGAGGGAGCAGACCATCTCCAAAGAGCCCTTGGAAAAGGGCCAAGAATGCTGCCAAAATGCTTTTTGATGGCTGGTTCCCTGAGGTTGTGCTTTCCTGGCCTGCCCAGCAGATGGTGCCCTTCAGCAAACTGTTCCCCACAACCGTAGGGAGCACTTGATCCTTAAACCTCCATTGTTCCTCTCCTGTCAAGGACAGGGTTGAAGCAATGGCTGCAGGCCATCCCTGTCCCAGACAGGCTAAAACAACAATTCAGGGCTGAGACCCCCACAATCTGAATTTGCCAAACAAAAGCCATGATCAATGCTTGACCTTACCACTCACACACAATTCTTGGGGAAGATGACTTCCACATCCCCCTCCTTCCACAGCAGCCAGCCAGGCACCGACCCCAAGATGACCTGCCTTGACAGTAAGGGGTGATGAGAATCGGCAGCTGCTGCTGTAGGGTGAGCTACTCACAGTTCTTTACTGCAGCTTCTCAACCTCTCACTCCCACTCTCCTGGATGCTGTGTGGTGCTCCCCTGTTCTCTGGAGCCCCAGGACAGTTGTTTCAGCCGGTTCCTGCCTGTCTGCTGGTTGTTGTGGAGGAGGAGTGAGTCCTGGAGCTCCCTACTCAAACATCTTCCCCGGAAGTTCTCCCTGAGGTCCCTTCTTTATTTCTGGTCTTGGAGAAGGGAACACGCAGTTTAATTTTCCTTGTTCCTCTAACATGGGTATGGGTTTTGTAGATCTGTGTTTCTCATTTACTTACCATTTTGAGACAAGGATTAGTGG
Organism: Myrmecophaga tridactyla; assembly: GCA_004026745.1. Classification (NCBI taxonomy): domain Eukaryota; kingdom Metazoa; phylum Chordata; class Mammalia; order Pilosa; family Myrmecophagidae; genus Myrmecophaga; species Myrmecophaga tridactyla. The sequence continues at coordinate 6,930 of PVIY010045321.1, read as the reverse complement.
CATTCCCATTTTAAGAAATAAAACCAGGGGAAATAGCTCACAAAGTTTAATTTTCCTCTTGCCCAACACTCTTTTACTTATTAAAAAATAAAATGATTAATTCCACAAAGATCCAGATTGAAAAAGCCCCAGACTGAATAGAGGGAATCTATTCCAGGGAGAAAGAGGCTTTTGAGCTTTCATTCCTTGATCTTCTCTTTATATAATTTTGGAGAGTGTTCTGGGGAATATTATTATTTTGGTAGGCCACGAATGTGCCTCAATGCACGAGAATAGATGGAAAACACTCTCTAGAACAAATGCTTGTTTCAAAAAGCTTATAAAATGCCAGCAGATGTCAGTGTATCCTTGCCATTTGATATTTTTCCTTTTAGCTTTTTAAAAGCAATGTTAAATATTTTCAGTAGTAAAATCAGAAGTATATTTTTCTACTGTTATAAATTAAGAGACCATGGCAACATATTTTAGGTTTGAGGGGGAGACTATCAGAGCTTATTTCTTCAGATGAATCCTCTAAGTTACCTTAACTGTATAATGTGAATTTCCTTTTCCTAGAGTAGCGGATCAAGATTCTAATCCTACTGCATGCGTATATATTTTTTCTCCTCTCCAAGCCATTGTTTAGAAACTAATAATAGCCCAAGATACAGCTCAGCTTCTGAGAACCAACTGTCTTTGCTAATTGATGCAGCTATTTATTTAAAAGCTGGAGTTTGCAAAAGGGAAAAGGTTGGATGGAGCTGTATAATTTTTTGTCTGAGTTATAAGAACCTCTTGCAGTTTTTGTTCTTGTCATGAGAAAATCAAACGTGTATTAATAGTCCGTTCCTCTGCAGATATTGTTTAGAAATCGGGGATGTCTGTATAGAAAAAGATCCAACCACAGTATTTAAAATTACTCATTTTAAGCAAGGGATGATTTTCCAGCATTTGCAAGAGTCAAGTGCAAAATGAAGCAGGATGGTTTCTAGGCAGGTTGATGTATTTAACTAAGCATATTAGATGCTTTACTTTATACATTTATATTTAATTTTTTACGTTAAGATGACACAGTAAGAGTAAAAGAGTAAATATATCTCCCTTCCTTTTGCCTCCTAGTCCCTGGAGACTACTATTATGATGGTTTCTTGTGGAGTCTTTCATAGATGTATTACACACATACCCACGTTCACACAGATGTTTATATGGATACAAGTTACAATACTCACGTTTTCCATTCTTCAGGTTTTCTTTTTAACTTGACAATTTATTTTAGGGATTTTTTTTTTATCTGTACCAATATCTCCCTCCATTTTACTGATGGATGTATAATATTCCATTGTTTATCTTTATTATGTGTTATGTGTTACTTAATTGGTCCCCATTGGGTGGGTATTTCAGTTTCCACTGTTTTGATGGTAAAATTCTGCATCAAATGTTCTTGACCACCGCCATTTCTCTCAGCCTTGTGTTCATTGTAGGATAAATTCCTGGAAGTGAAATTGCTTGGTCAAAGGATTGATTCTTTAATTTTCGTGGATGCTGTGAAACTTGAAATTTGCCTAAAGTGTGCCCTTGTATCTTGGAGAGAATGGAGTTTAAAACTATATGAGACTGCATCATATTCAGGTTCTGATTGGGCAGTCATGGTGCCAGGAGTATAGCCAAATTGCATTGTATGCCTGTTTAGGTGTTTTGTAGTCCTTGTCTTTTTCTTTGGTGATATCCGTTTCCATCTTTCCAGTCCTGTTGAGAACTTTAAATCCGTTTTTCCACATTGTCCTCAAGACAACGTCGAGGAGTCTACACTGCTCTCATCCCTGTTTTAGAGATGAAAACAGAGAGGTGGAGAGAAGTCAAGTGGTTACATGTTTTCCTTAGGGTCTTCTGGTCTGTACTTAGACCAGGATTCACACCCAGAACCTCCAAGCCTAACCATCGTGCTGTCCGATGCAGTGTGCTTTCAAACCGGCAGAGACCATATTATTGACGTAAAAAAACAGGGTTTAACCTCAACGCTATTACACTATTGACATCTTGGGCCAGTTAGTTCTTTGTCCCTGTACACTGAAGGATGTTTAGCGGCATCCCAGGTCTCTGCCCACTAGAAACCAGAAGCACTCCCCTCTTTAGTTGCCAGTCCAAAAATATCTCCAGACATTGCTGCATATTCTGGGTGGGAGGTGCATGGGAAACACAGTCCCCAGCTGAGAACCACTGAATGAGAGAAAGCGTGCAGGTGCTCTGGGAATATACATTGCAACACTAGGGCTGCATGGACTTAAGGGGAGGAAATGGTAGTGGAGGTCAGGGTATCTTCCATCCAGAAGCCCAGGCTGGGTGGTGCTCTCCTAGTCCCTACCCAAGGGTGGAACCGATGGGCTGCCCCTTGCCACAGATGCCAGTCAAGGAAGAAACAACAGGGTGTACTGAAGCCAGTTTCACAGTCTATTCAGATCACAGCAACATTCCTCGGCACTTTAAAATGTCCCTGAAAAGCTGCCTAGCAAAATGGACTTATAAGGAATTATGTTCTCAAGTACATCTCTGTTTATATATTATACAGGTTTTTTTATTTCTTCATTTTCATTTAAGACTCAGTAATGCTCTACATAAAAAACGGAAGCACAAGGTGCATGTGACAATACCCCCCTCTCCTGTACATGTGGTGGGCATTGATATTCACGTCCTTGTTCCCTCTCATCAGACACACTTCCTTGGAATCCTCAATACATCACTTTAGGTCTAGACTGCCAGCCAATTGGAATTGCTATGTGAGATGAAATTTATTTGCCATCCCTATTGCACAGTGCCTTTTTGGCCGAGAAGAGGAATTATACCTTCTGAAGGGGCTGGTTTATCATCAGGTATTAGCGTATTTTTCAGTTACTCTGAAAAGTGTACTTCATGGATATGAGGAAGTGTCTATTCTTAAGACGTTTGGAATTAATGTCCTACTTTATAATAATAATTGGGCACCTGGGGAATGCATCTGCATCATTAGCATTTTACACATGCAGATTGTCGGTCTATTGTTCAGTCTCCCCCATCTCCTCACCCCCACTCCCAGTCTCCCTTTAAGATCAATGAGGCAGGCTGTCCAGGGTGAAACAAAACGCTTTGTATATACAGCAAGAACTGAGACACTTCCTTTAGTGAAGGACATCAGAAGTTGTGGGGGTTTGTTGGAACTGTGTCACTTCTCAGCATGGGGCGTGAGAGGAAACTTTAAAGAGAGCTCTGTTTCAGAGAAGGTGAACTTGATCATCCAAGACTTCCAAAAGGAATGTCTGATTTATTAAGGCATCAGGGCCTGGTTGTTCTGGAAAGGGAACATATGTTTAAGATTTGAAAAATCCTTTTAGGTGGCATCTCATAACTGGGCACCATGACATAATGTTTTGTTTCTTCTGTATTTGTTGTTGAGAGAGAGTTGCTTGACTGGGTTTAGTAATTGACTAATATTTTCACACACCCACTACTGAAATAATTTCTAACTTAATCTGTCATTTAGGGAAACAGGTAAAAAATGATCCTGGGAAGACAAAAGCAGTATGTCAGAAGTCCCATTTTTCTTTGGGACCAGTGATAATGTTTTCTTTACTCCGGTTCTAAGTGGCTTAGTCTGCATGAGATGACAAATAAAAGATTTTTGTCTCATATTTCTCCCAAGAAAGGAATTCCTAACTTTTGTGTCACAGATGGGCTTCAGGGGCTCATTGATGTTGTGTTCAAAATGGTAAGAATAAGTGCTTTTATCTAGGCAGAAAGCCTATAGCTTTTATGAGATGCTTGCCTTTTTAGAATAGTGGCCTTCGCACTATTCTACTGTGGCCCCATTAGGCAGGGAAGAAGGATCCCTCTCAAATACCCTACCTCTTTTCACTTTCTGGTGGAAGTTTAGGCTAGTGGGAAGAGACAGAGGAGTCAGTGGTAATGATGACATGTGCATGGCACGACTCTATTTGGGGGAGATTGCATATACCTCTGATCTAGCCGTAGGGATGTGGTGCTTATTTGCAGCAACCTCTATGTCTTCAAGTCTAACTAAGAAATTATCTGCCAAAAATACGGTTAATGCTAAAGTGTTAGCCAAACAACACATTAAAAACAAAAACAATGCCATAAAACCTTGAATGCCATTCAACTCAACAACTTGCATGATAAAATGAAATCAATAAAAGTTTTCCTGAAAATTCCAGGAATTAGTCACATGCATGGGTGTTTGCAGGCAAAGATTTGCAACATAGCTATCAAGAACTTTTTATAGCAAGGCTTCATGGTACAATATTCAATTATAGGCCTTGGTAAACTCTAGGAAAAGCCTAGTTTTATTTTTCATTAATACTAACTCTAAGTAGTATTCTCAGTAAAATACTTCCATTGGTCTGCCTTGGTCACTTATAAAAAATGAAAGGTTGTAGAGTGCACTTCATTGATGCACAATACTCATTGAAAGACTTTCACTTTTGGTTTGATTAATGGTGCATCAGGAAGACTCTCTGGACCCATATACTAAACATCACAAATCACTGTCTTAGGAGGTTAGGGAAGAGGCAGCAGGGGGCAGCTCCTATAGGATCTTCACTCTATTCTCATTTCTACCAAGCAGTGCTAAAACCATACTTTCTAATTTTTTAAGTTTTGTGGCTAATTAACAGACCTGATATCAGTGTGTGTGTGTGTGTGTGTGTGTGTGTGTGTGCACGCACCCACACACACACACACTCACTTATAAGTGCATTGGACCCAACCCTTATTTTGGCACACTGGTCGTTGTGTATGTCAAGGCCCCTATCTACCCAATTCTAGATTGTCATTATTGAAGAAAATTTAGTGGTCATTCCAACCCTCCTTAATGGCCGACCTATTTTGAGAGAGGTCCATTAGCTATTATCCAGTTTAGACCACATATTTATGAGGTGCTTGTAGGAGCTTTTGTGACATGCTACTTTATAAGGAACAATGAAAAATTCACTTGAACAAAGCTCATTTAGGCTGTTTGAGAGCTTTGCTTTTTGTCTTGAATGGATCTCGCAGAAAAAGAATTATTTGCCGCTTGGATTGGATTTTTGGCTATCTTACATATTTGAAGCCACACTCAACAGTCCCAACAGATTTGAATGACTGCTTTTTTAATATGCATAGATTCATGTGGAATCTTGCTGGCCATTCCCTTTAATTTTCTGTGTGTTAATTTCTATATGTGGACAAGTACCAGAATATTACACACCAGCCACTGTCCTCTATTCTACTCATGTATCCTGGCTTGCCAAAAAAAAAAAGCTGAATCTCTCAGAAAGTTTCCACTTCCCAGACCATGCTGTGTGCATAGCAGGGAGAAGAGACCAGATGGCGAGTGGGGTGATATCAGCAGAGAACCAGCTGGGATACAGGAGAGGGCATTTCCTCTTCCACCTCCCAGGAAGCCTGGACAGGGCAAGACCTGCAGCTCTGAGCAAGATAAAAGGTATCAATGTCGTGACCTCTGTCTGGATCTCTGGACCCTCATACAAAGAGGACTTGGATTTGAAATTGGCAAAAGATTGGAGGATAAGCTCCCAGTTTCCTGCTTGCTGGAAAAAAAAAATCCCACATGTGTCAGCCTGACAGAAGGTTCGAGGGTGAAATGTGAACTGGAAACGACCATATTTCCCTACATTAGCACCACCAGCTTGAGATTGAAGTTGTATGATGAAAGCACACCATTTGTGTGGTTTTGGATCCAGAGGAAAGATTTTTTTTTTAAACTTTTCCATTTAAATTGAAACCTTCCTTTGCCACTGAATAATGATGCATTCCGTAGACTGCCAACTTCTGCAATAGTGATTCCTAACCCCAGATTTGACATTGGGTATGCTCAGTTATTTTGAGGAACACTACAAACTTTTAAAACTCCCTTACCTTTATTTTTTACATTGTTTTTATAGCTTTTCCTTCTTTAGTTAAGATATTAGTCATCCATTGCCACATAACCAATTACTTCAAAACTTAGCGTCTTAGAGCAACAATCACTTATTTAGGGCGGTTTCCCTGGGTTGGAAATCTGGGAGCAGCTTAGCTGGGTGCTTCTGTCTCAGAGTTTTCCCTGAGATTTCAGTCAAGCTGATGGTGACAGCTGTGGTCCTCTGAAGGCCCAATTGGGCCTAGAGGTTCCACTTCCAAACTCATTCGTGTGTTTGTTGGCAGCCTTACTTTCTTGCTGACTGTCCATCAGAGGCCTCAATTCCTTACTGCATGTGTCTTTCTATAGGGCTGCTCAAAACATGTCAGTTTTCTTCCCCAAGACAGCGAAATATGAGAGAGAGAGACACAGACACCCAGTGATCTGTAGGATCTGGTCTCGGAGCCATACACCTATATTTCTGTCTTATATTCCTTAGAAATGAGTCACCAAGTCTAGCCCACACAAAAGTGGAGAGTGATTATGTTCCACCTTTAAGGGAGGAGTGTCAAAGAATTTGTGGACATAGTTTTAAAGCACTATATATAGGTGAGCAGATGAGTGTGGAGGTGCTACAATTTACTGAGCTCCTCCTCTGTCCTGGGCACTGTGCTTAGTGTTTTAGATGCCTTATTCACTTGACCTGATGCTAATGCCATGTGGTAGGTGTTCTATGTATCATCTTCCTTTTGGATGAGAAAGGTGGAATGCCCCCAGGACGTCAACCCAGGTCTTTGTGAAACCGAAACCTACATCTTGAAATTATATCCTGCTGCTACTCTTTAGTCGAAGGGGAAATTTAAATCTAAGCTTTAAACTCAGGGGACAAAGCCAGACCAAAAATGTCAGAAGATGCCTTGGGTGGGGGTGGGCATACCATACATCTCCCAGTTGTGACTCCAGGGTCATTTTTTTGTTTTACCATGTAGCCATGTCTTCTTGCTGCTGTAACAAATTACAATACACTTATCATCCTACAATTCTTTAGTTCAGAAGTCCAGCACAGG
>PVIY010045320.1:0-19170 GCA_004026745.1 Myrmecophaga tridactyla | reverse complement strand
CTCCTCTATATAGGAGTGAAAAATATTGCCAAGGGAGAGTGTAAATGAAAAGAAATAAGGGGGAGGACAGATCCCTGGAGAAACACTAACACTAAAAGACTGGTAGAGGCAGCCAGGGAGATGGGAGGAAAGGCAGAAAAGTGTAGAGTCCCAGAAACTAGACAGAGGGAGTGGTGAGCTACATCCAATACTACTTGAGAGGTCAGAGAAAATAGGGACTAGAAAAAAAAAGAAGGTCACTGATGACCTTGGCAAGATCACTTCCCATTCCTCCCACTCCCAAGTCTTCAGCTCAATGACTAATCTTTCCATCTCTAGAGATTTTCTTATTATGGCCATTACATGTAAATGGAATCAAACAACATGTGATCTTTTGTGGCTGGGTTCTTTCCCTTAGTCTGTTTTCAAAGTTTATTCAAGTTGTAGCATATATCAGAACTACATTCCTTTTTATGGCTGACTATTTCACTATTATCAACAAACGCATTTTTTTACCCATTCATAAATTGATGGAATATGGGTTGTTTCTACTTTTTGGCTCTTGTGAATGATCCTGCTATGGACATTCATGTACAAGATTTTTTGTGGATGTGTATTTTCATTTCTCTTGGGCATATATCTAAGAGTGGAATTTCTGAGTAATAAGGTGTGCCAGTTTGGAAGGATTTATGCACCCTAGAAAAGCCATGCTTTAATCCTAATCCAATCTCTTGGAGGCAACCTTTTCTTTTAGTTCCTATTCTGCAGTATAAGCTGGAAATTTGATTAGATTATCTCCACAGAGATGTGGCACACCCAGTTGTGGGTATTAACCTTGATTAGATGGAGATGCGATTCCACTCATTCTAGGTGGGTCTTGATTAGTTTACCGGAATCCTTTAAAAGAGAAAGCATTTTGGAGAGTCCCTTTTAGAGAACTACGAGAGTCCACACAGCCAGAGATCTTTGGAGATGATGAAGAAAAACACCCCTGGAGGAGCTTCATGAGGCCTAGAGAGGAAGCTAGAAGATGTTTCCATGTTCCCCACATGCCTTTCCAGTTGAGAGAGAAACCCTGAACTTCATCGGCCTTTCTTGAGTGAAGGTAACTTCTTGTTGGTGCCTTAATTTGGACATTTTTATAGACTTGCTTAATTTGGACATTTTCATGGCCTTTGAAATATAAACCTGCAACTTATTAAATTCCCCTTTTTAAAAGCTATTCCATTTCTGATATATTGCATTCCAGCCGCTAGCAAACTAGAGCATAAGGTAATGCTCTGGTTAACTTTTTGAGGAACACCAAACTTTCCCAAGATGGTGGCACCAGTTTGTATTCCTACTAGCAATCTCCAAATTTGTTATTATCCATCTTCTTGATTATAGCCATCCTAGTGGGTGTGAAAAAGCATCTATCATAATGGTTTTGATTTTCATTTTCCTGAGAACAATAATGTTGAGCATCTTTTCATCAGCTTATCTTCCATTTGTGTATCTTTCTTGGAGAAATGTCTTTTCAGACCCTTGCCATTTTTAATTGGGTTATTTCTCTTTTTATTGTTAAGGTGTAAAAGTTCTTTACATATTCCAGATACAAGTCTCTTATCAGATATATGATTTGAAAATATTTTCTCCCACACTTTAGGCTGTCTTTGCAATTTTTTTAGTTAGCAGTTTCAATACAAATATTTTAAATTTTGATGACATCTAATTTATCCATTTTTTCTTTTGACTCTTGTGCTTTTAGTGTTGTATCTAAGAAACCATTGCCTAAGCAAAGATCACAAAGATTTACTTCTGTGTTTTCTTTTAGAAGCTTTACAGGTTCAGCTCTTACCTTTAGACCTATGATCAATTTTAACTTGATTTTTGAGTATGATGTGAGGGAAGAGTTTAACTTCCTTCTTTGACATGTGAATACCCAGTTGTCTGAGCACCATATGTTGAAAAGATTATTGTTTCTGCATTGAGTTGTTAGTGATTTTGTGTAGCAAACTTGCTAAACTTATTTGTTCTCATAGTTTTTAATGTTCTTCTTAGATTTTCTATATACAAGGTAGTTTCGGCTATGATTATAGGCAGTTACATTTTTTCCTTTGCAATCTAAATGGCTTTTATTTCTCTTTATTCCCTAATTGCCCTGGCTAGAACTAGGATATGGAGTGGCAAGAATAGATGTCCTTGTTCTCTTCCTGATTTTAGAGAGAAATCTCCCACTTTACCATTAAATATGATGTTAGATACGGGTTTTTGTAGATGCACCTTATCAGGTTGTGAGGAAGTTTCCTGCTAGTTCTAGTTTGTTGAGTGTTTTTATCATAAGGTGTTGTATTTTGTCAAATGCTTTGTCTGAGTCTTTGAGATGATCATTTAGTTTTTGTCCTTTATTCTATTAACGTGGTGTACTGCAATGATTGCTGTTCAGATGTTAAACCAATCTTGAGTCCTGGGATAAATCCCACTTGTCATGGTGAAAAATTCTTATATTCTTTGATTCAGTTTGCTAGTATTTTTATTAGGGACTTTTGTGCCTATATTCATAATGAGAATTGTTTGATATGATTGATTGTATTAGTCAGGGTTATTAGAGAAACAGAACCAAAAGGAGGTATCTATAAATATGAGATTTGTAAAGGTGTCTCATGCAACTGGGGAATGCAAGAGTCCAAAATCCATATGGCAGATTGTGAAGCTGGCAATTCCCTTGAAGTGTCTCAAAGAATTCCACAGGCTCACTGGCTGGAGAAGTGAAAATTCTTCTCAAAAGTCTTCAAGTAATTGGATCAAATCCAACTGATTGTGGAAGATACACCTTTAGTTGACCATAGATGTAATCAGCCGCAGCTGCAATCAACTGACTGATGATTTAATAACCCAGCCTTCTGGTTATCCACCAGCCACAAAATATCCTTGCAGTAATGGTTAGGCCAGTGCTTGCCTGACCAGACAACTGGGAGCTATCACCTGGCCAAGTGGACACCAGAACCTAACCATCACATTGATATTAATTAATGATTGATATTAATTCTTCTTTAAGTGTTTGATAGAATTCACCAGGGGAGTCATCTGGCCTGGAATTTTCTTGGTAGGAAGGTTTAAAATGACTAATTCAATCTCTTTATCTGCTATACGTCTATTCAAAGTACCTATGTCTTCCTGAGTAGTTTTCTGTAGTTTATGTCTTTGCGGGTATTTGCCCAATTCCTCTACATTATCTAATTTGTTGGCATATAGTTCATAGTATTCTCGTGTATTATTTTTTCTTTAATGTCAGTAGTTATATGGCCTCTTTCACTTGATTTTAGTAATTTGAGTCTTCTCTTTTTTCCCTTGGCCAGTATAGCTAAAGGTTTGTCAACCTTTTAAAAGAACTTTTCAAAGAACTGACTTTCTGTTTTTATTGATTTCTCTACTGTTTTTTTATTCTTTATTTCCACTCTATATTATTTTTTTCCTTCTACTTGATTTGGGCTTAGTTTGCTGTACTTTTTCAGGTTTCTAAAGGTGGAAATTTAGATGATTGGCTTGAGATCTTTCTTCTTTTTTAATATAGGCATTTGCAACCATGAATGCCACATTAAACACTGCTTTTTCTAGAAACTATACATTTTAGTGTGTTGTGTCTTTATTCTCATTTATCTCAAAAGATTTTCCATTTCTTTCATATTTCTTCTTTGAGCCACTTAATATTTAGGAGTGTGTTGTTTAACTTCCCCATATTTCTAAATTTCCTTCTCATATTGATTTCTAATTCAATTCCATTGTAGTCATAGAACATACTTTATAGGATCTTAATCTTTTTCAATTTTTGAGGATTGCTCTATCTAGCTATATGGTCTATCTCAGGATTTTTCATGCACCCTAGAGAAGAATATGCATTATGCTCTTGTTGGGTGAAGTGTTCTATAAATATCTGTTAAGTCTAGTTGGTTTATAGTATTGTTAAAGTCTTCTATATCCTTGTTAATCTTCTGCCCAGTTGTTCTATCTATTACTGAGCATGAGGTATTGAACTCTCCAGCTTTTATTGTTGAGTTTTCTATTTCTCCCTTCATTTCTGTCATTTTTGCTTCATATATTTTGGGATTCTATCATTAGGTACAAATATGTAGATAATTGTTATAACTTCCTGATGAATTGACCATTTTCTCATTATAAAATGTCTCACTCTATTTCTCAGGTTTTTTGTTGTTGCTACTGTTTTAAAGTCTATTTTGATGATATTAGTATACCCACTCCAGTTATTTGGTGATTATTATTTGTATAGTACATCTTTTTCCATACGGTTCCTTTCAACCTATTCGTATCCTTGAATCTAAAGTGTGTTCCCTTTAGACAGCATATAGTTGAAGCTTGTTTATCCATTCTAACACCTCTGTCTTTTGATAGGATTTAAATGTGTTCACACTTAATAGTGCTTTTGATAGGTTTGGATTTATGTCTGTCATTTATCTGTTTTCCATGTCTCATATCTTTTTTGTTCCCCTGTTCTCCCTTCAATGCTTTTTGCATTAAAATAATATTTTATCATGTAATATTTTTATTCCTTTAATAATTTAATTATTTTGACTTATTTTCTTAGTAGTTGCTCTAGGGCCTACAATATATGTCTCAGTTTATCAGAATTGACTTTAGGTTTATGCTAACTTATTTCGAGTGAGATATAGAAACTTTTGTATAGTTCTATTGCCTCATCTCCTTTTCTGTATTAGTTTGCAAGCTGTCGGAATGTGATATGCCAGAACTGGAATGGCTTTTAAAGAGAGGAATTTATTAAGTTACAGTTTTACAGTTGTAAGCCTATAAAAATGTCCAACTAGGGAATCCAAGGAAAGATACCATAACTAAAGGAAGGTCAATGAGTCAGAAACACCTCTGTCAGCTGGGTAGTCATGTGGCTGGCATCTATTGGGTCCTTGCTCCTGGGCTCCATTGCTTTCAGGCTCTGTTCCTGTGGGGGTTCCTCACTTTGCTTCTCCAGGGCTGGCTTTCATCTTTCGGCTTCCCTTGGCTGTCTCCAGGTTCTGGCTTGCTTAACATCTCATGGCGACATCTGCTGGGCTCCAAGCATCGCCAAACATCCGTGTCTCTGTTCTCTGCCTGTCAGCTCTGCTCTGAAGTTTCTGTCATTTCTGACTCTCACCAAAATGTTTCCTTTTTTAAGGGATTCTAGTAATCAAATCAAGACCCACCTTAAATGGGTGGAGTCACATCTCCATTTAATCAAAAAAGAACACTCAAAATTGGGTGCATCACATCTCCATGTGATAATCTAATCAAAAGATTCCACCTATATTATTAAATCAAGATGAAAAAAACAGCTGCTTCTACAAGTTGGAATCAGAATTAATATATGAATTTTCTGGGGTACATGATACTTTCAAACTGGCACACCTTCTTATTTGCCATTTCTGGTTCTCTTCATTTCTTACTGTGGATTTGTTTTATCATCTGGTGTTATTTCCTTGCCCCAATACAGCTATTCTTGCTATATATATATGATTTCCATGTATGATTATAGACCCAACAATACAATTATATACATTCTTCATGCAACTTATTTTTAAGTCATTTAAGAGAGGAAATATTCAATTATATTGTCTTTTGTAATTACTGACATACTTACATTTACTGGCACGCATTTCTTCTTCATTCAGATATGGATTTCTATTTGTTGTCACTTATTTTCAGTGCAAAGAGCTTCTTTTAGAATTTCTTATAAGGCAGATCTGCTAATAGTGAATCATCTCTGTTTTCATTTATCTGGGAAGACTTTGTTTATTTTGCCTTAATTTTTGAAAGATAGTTTTGCTGACAATAAGACTTTTGGTTGACAGTGTTTTTCTTCTTCCCAGTACTTTGAAAATATCATCCCACTGCCATCTTGCCTCTGTTGTTTCTGATGAGATGCAGCTGTTAATCTTTTAAGTTTCTCTTGTACATTATGAGTCATGTTTTTTCTTGCTGCTTTTAAGATTTTCTCTGTTTTTAACTTCCAACATTTTCACTATGACATGTCAGGCTGTGGATCTCTTTGTGTTTATCCTATTTGGAATTGAGGAGTCTGGCTCCTGGCCAAAACCTTGTGTGTGCCTTTCAGGCAATCACAAAATCTTTACCTGACAAGTCTCAATAGAAAAGCTGCCCTCCCCAAGCCAGATGTGCTGCACAGCTAGTGCACTGCATTCTCTGCAGTGAGTTATAGTCAAGGACTCAGGTTCCCTAAGCAAGCCATGCTCTGATGCATAGTGCATTCCTAACCCAGATGCCTCCATTGGGAGGCCTATTTGGGGAGGACTTGGCAGAGATACTGTTCAGTTTGCCTTTATTGAGATCTTCTTATTGGAAGCCTTGAAAATACTTTTGTCCACTCTTACTCAGTAGTAGTACTTTTCCACATCTAGCCCTTTGTCTTCTCCTTCCCCTGCCCATGTTTGGGGCTCTCTCAGCAGTGAGATAATTCCCCCACCCCATCCCATCCATGCTACGTGTCATCTGACCCTTGTCCAGTGCTATTCATGGGGAAAAATGGAACATTGAGGAAGCCACTAACTTTTCCTATGTAATCACTTGCTAATATTAACACAGTAAGTGAATAAAAGCCTTGATTATGGCTTTCAGTTTGGCTTGTCTTAATTAGCCACTATGACACCTGGGAGCTAACAGGAGTTTGTTGAGTTTCTTGAATATATATATATTCATATTTTTCATCAGATTTTGGAGAATTTTAAGCCATTATTTCTCCATAGATTATTTTATCTGCTCCTTTCTTTTTCTCCTTCTGGTACTCCCATTATGTATATGTTGATGTGCTTAATGATGTCCTTCATTTCTCTGAGGTTCTGTTCATTTTTCTTCATTGTTTTTTCTTTGTTTTTCAGACTGTATAATCTCTATCAATCTATCTTCCAGTTCTCTGATTCTTCTGTCCACTCAAATTTGCTGTTGAGCTACACTAGTGAATTTTCTATTGTGGTTACTGTACTTTTAACTCTAGACACTCCATTTGGTTATTTTTCAATAATTTTGATCTCTTTATTGATATTCTCTCTTTTATGGAGCATTTTCTTAGCACCTTCCTTTAATTCTTTAGACATGGTTCCCTTTAGCTTTTAAAATATATTTATAGCAGCTGCCGTGAAGTGTTTATCTGCTATGTCTAACATCTTGACCCCCTTCATAGGTAATTTTATTGTCTGCTTTTGTCCCTGCCTATTTTGGAACAATTTCCTGTTTCTTTGCATATCTCAAAATTTTTTCCTGAAAACTGGTCATTTTAGATAACATTGATGCATCTTTGGGCACTGATTCCACCCTACCCCCCAGCTTGTTTGCTTATTGCTTCTTGTTTGCTTGCTTATTTGTTTAGTTTCTTGGTTGGACTAGTTCAGTGAAGTCTTTTTTTTTTCCCCAGAGTATAGCCTCTGGTGTCCTTCTTCAGAGCGCACAGAGAGTGAGCTGGTCTGCCTCTATTGCTGTTATGCCCAGAAGGTAGTTTCCACTAATTACTAGAATACAGCCTTATGTTTTTCACAACACCTTGGGGCATAAATTGCTCTATAGTCTGATCTGAGTAAAGTAGGGCCCTTTTGCAGGAGCAGAGTGTTGCCCATCTTAGAGGGTGCTCTCACCCCAGAAAGACTCTTCTTAGCTGCCTCTTTCCCTGATGTCTCTGTTAAACTTCTAGCTGGTCTACCAGTTTACTTGTTGCTATGAGAATTATGGAGCTGCAGTCTCTTCTCAATTGCTTACAATCAATTTCTCCATTGTTTTCAACCATGCTCTTAGGTATGAAATTCCCCATACTCTAGGTCAGTCAGGAAGGTTTTAAGGCCTATCTCTCCTCCTGAGCAGACTGTGCAGGAGCTAGGGGTGGAGACAGAGGCCCACTTCTCCCAGAGTGACACCTCTGCGTATGAGTTTTCTCAGTGTGCTGTATACCTGGGGTACAGATTCTCCCCTATGAGTGGGAGCTACATGTGCTTATGGTTCAAATGCCACCAATTCTCATTGTTCTTACCAACACTTAGTTAATTTTCTTGAATAAAATATTTCATTTGTGGTATTACCTTGGGAAATTTTCCAGAGATTTTAAATGTCTTTTAAAAATAATTTTTAATAGTTAAATGGTTATTTTGCTAGGCATTGGGTTCACGATGCTCCTCCCACCACCATTCCATAAGTCTCAGAGTGATGTTTTTAAAAACGTAAATCAGATCATGCCACTTCCCAGCTCAAAATCTTCTTATGGCTTCCAGATACTCTCAGTGTACAATCCAAACTCATTTCCATGGTTATCTGTCACTTCCCTGCCTGATCAGTCACCAGTTCTTCTCTCCATCTTCCTCACTCTACTCCAGCCACATTTGCCTTTTCATTCCTTGATCACATCAGCTCTCTCTCAACTCTAAGTCTGAAATATTGCACCTTCTGCCTGGAGAGTTCTCCACACACCTGCCCCTTCTCGTCCTTCTTTTCTGAGATGTTACCTACTCTTAGAAAATGTCGGTGATCCACTTATCTAACTGGGTTCCCCCTTCATCTCGATATCATTCTTACGGTCTCAATAGAACTACATTCATTTATTGCCTAACTCCCCAACTAGACTGCAGAAAAGACCATGTTTTATTCACCATTAGATACTCAGAGTCTATCCTAATACTTAACAGAACAAGCACTCACTAAAAATCTGCTGGATAAATGACTAAGAGAAAAGGGAGGGAGGGAAAGAGAGAAAAAAAAAAAAGAAAAAAAAAGGAAAAAGGCAATTGAATTGGTCCAGAGCTGGGATTTTTCCAAGCAGATAAGATGGAAAGAAAATGGGAGACAAGGGAATTATGGATATTGGTAACAGTGCAATGAGGGAGAGGCACTGTAAGAGAGGAACTGACAAAGATAAGAGATTGGTAAGAGGATAGCGAAATTGCCTCAGGTTGCAAGGATCAAGGGATTCTTCGAGGAAAAAAGGTGACATTGAAGCAGGATCTTGAGGACTAACATCAAGGACAAGTGCATGGATCTGAGCTTCAAAAACTCAATCAGTTAATTATAATTGTCAAAGAGATAAGGAGGCTGAAAAAAGCAGTGCAAAACACATAAGGTTTATTCTTTCATGTAATTGTAGTATGGAGTCAGGCAATCCAGATTCTTTCTCTTTTCCTACTCCATCTTGAACTTGACTATGTGACACAGGGCTCTGCAGCTCTCCCTTCCTACGTGACTGGGTTTCTCTACCATTGCAGGAGACTACAAGAGCACATGCTGTACTTGGCCTTAGGAGGTGACAGATGAGCAGATTTGGCCCCTGCATATGGCTTTCACCTCCCAAGATCTCACTGTGTACACACTGGCCAGGGTACAGAGTCTGTGGCCACATCAAGGACCAGCACATGAGCTGAGATCTGGGGCAGAAACTCAAGACTAGTTCTGACTAGGATTACATAAGGGCTTTCTTTATTTGTGCCTCAGTCTACCAGAATTGACATCCTCTCTACATGAGTTTTGTGGTTGGTTTTCTCCATTTCCAAAATATTATTTAATATAATGACAACAAAACAAAATAAAATCACAAAACCTATCCAGCCCAGCCCACTGTTTTGTGGATTTAACCATTTGTCATGGTGTCCAATGGACACCCTCCCACCCCATCTTCTTTTCTGATAAACTGGCTGGCTACATTGTCCAGTGCCAAACTTCTCTCCATTTTGCTTCTTACCTGCAGAATAAAGATCAGAAGAAATCTCAGACTCGTCCTTTACAAAGTGAGGGCTCAAAGACCTGTTGATAAAATGCCAAAGGCCCAAACCAAATTCTTCTTTGTCCCAATGGGAATAATAATTCCAAACAAAACCATATAGATCAGTGATTCTCAACTAAGGGCAATCTTTGACCCCAGGGGACATTTGGCAACTCTGGAGACATTTTTGATGGTCACAACTAGGGTGGGTGACTACTGGAATTGAGAGGGTGGAGACCTGGGATGCTGCTAAACACAGGGCAGCCTCATAACAAAGAATTTTCCATTCCAAATTGTCAATCATGCCAAGGTTGAGAAACCCTGCCTTAGACCCTTTCTCCCTCATCTAGGGACCAGTGAGGTTGTGTGGCTCACCAAGCTCAGGAAGGTCTGATTGGAGCTGGGATTTCAGAGCACTGGTCTCCTGACACCCAGGCCAGGCCTTGTTCTAGGACCCCTGTCAGCTTTGGGGTTGAAGAACTCCCTCTCCCCACCTCCTCTGCCATTCCTTCTCCTCCTCTTCTCTTTGTCAGTCTTTTCTCTTGCTACATTACCCCCTATCTGTTGGATTATCACATCCGTAGGGTTCCAAACTTTATATTTCCTTCTGCTAAACAGCACTTCTGCCCTGAGCTGGGCATGGGTGAGCTACCTACCTTCTTCTCCCCACCTGCCTTGTATCACTGGCCCCACCCTGTTTCCAGGCCCTCCAATAGAAGTGCTGCACTTTGCTCATCCCAGAGATTTGCATTACATTAAGGGAAAAAACTTCCCATGACAACTCTTTCTGAGACATGTAATAAGGAAACCAAGCAGCCCTTCATTTTGGTCAGGGAAGGAGGAAAAGGAGAGCAGAAGAGCAGGAGAGAACAAGAGGAGGCAGTGAAGGAGAAGGGGGAGCGATAAAGATCAGGCAATGGGTGAGGGGAAGAGATTGAGAGCTGGTAAGAGAGATGGATGGGGGCAGGTGCGGGGAGAGAAAAGTGTTGATGCTTTCCGTCTCCTACCCATCCATCAGCCTTTCCTAGAGGGGGAAATCAGTAATCCTCCCTCTTGTTCTTTCCCCAAATGTTCTGAATTTAGAAAAGAAATAGCAAAACCCTGACAAATGCATATTGTTTTCCAACTATAAATGCCGCATCCGCTTCCGCCCCCTCACAGATGTCTCCTGCCTCTTCCTGGCTGCCCCAAGTAGCGGTACACAGCACCAGCCCCAGCAGCCGGCCTGGGCACTGTGCCACCCGCCGCTGGCAGCGCCCAGTGTGGGCACAGATGGAGCGAATGAAATGAACTGTTTGCTCGCCACTTGAGGTCACTTGGTTTCCTAAGAAGCCAAGATTCTGAGCAACTTCTTGCAGGAAAAATATTTCTGACTCAAAAACTTCCCCCTAAAAACTCATTTGCTCAGAAAGTAATTGTGAACTCACATTCCTCCAGGGTGTTCCTGTTTGAAAGTACTTTCTCCCTCCTCCCCTTGTGGCACCAAGATGGAGCAGGGTAGATATTACCAGCTCCATTGTACAGATGAGGAAATTGAGGCTCAGAGAAGGAAGGGGACTCACTCAAGGTCCCACACCAGTAGGGAGAGAACCAGGACTAGGGGTGAGGTGGATACAACTTAAGACCCTACAGCAGCCCCAGAGACTCTGGAGTAAAGTTCTAATTCAGTCACTCACTTGCTGCTGATGTGCTTCTCTCTAAGGTGTTCCGGTGGCTCCTGACCTCACATGAGGGACATCATACAACCCTCTCTGTTAATAGCAGCCCTCATTTGCGCAGTGCTTCATACACACCAAGCATGGTTCTAAATACTTTTGTATGTATTAAAATCCCCATAATCCTCAGAGCAATCCTAGGAAATAGGCATTATCATCATTATCTGTTTTTAAAGATTAAGGGAACCAAGTCTTAAAGTGGTTAAGTAACTTTTCCAAGGTCAGACAGCTATTAGGTGGTGGGGCTGGTTTTCACATCCAGACTTTCTGGTTCTAGGGTCTGTGGATGGCACCACTCAGCCACACTGCCTCTTGAACTGTCCACTGGCCAGGACACTGACCTGGGAGTCCAAAACTTGGGTAAAGGGCCTCAGTTTGTGCTTGCTCTCTGAATATTTGGTCAAGTTGTTCAAACTTTCTGCGTCCTCTTTGGTGAAGAAAATCTCTCAAGAAGCTCTCAGGAAACTTAGAGATGAAATCTATGATTTTACATCTACAAAAAAATTGAGGCAGCACCTCAGCTTTTTATCTGATGGGATGCCCTCTCTCATATCCCTGGAAGATTCCTGGGACAGGAGAGGAGGATCCTTGTTCCTTTTTAGATTGTGGCTCATTCATTGGGAACATAAAAGCATCAAAGCAATCAACCACTCAATCAGTACATTTATTAAGCACCTGTGGTGTCCCTAAGCACCGGAGAATAACCATGAACAAAGTAGATGTAGTGAGTCTTGCATTGTGGTAGAGAAAATTGGCAATGTACAGATGATGACCAGAATGACAAATCTCGCTGAAAAGTGTCCTATGGGAGATATAACCCAGTCTATGGTTAAGGGAGACAAATCCAAGGAAATGAAGAAGCAAGATAGGTGGCCAACACAAGAGCCCTGCCCTGGCATGGCTCACACACGGTGTTCTTCAGACCAGTGAATTTCCTGCTGCTAACGTATCACAGCTCTTAGAGTGCTCCAGAAGTGTTTGTACATTCAGTTTGTCTGCAATCCTCAGTCATCTCCAGAGCGTGGTTAGGAATTGGGATTGTTCTGGTCAACCAAGATGGTCAGTCATCTTGGACAACCAGCAAAAACTGGCAGAACCATCTTCCTCAAAACTCTGGAAAACAGTTAAAGGATTGCAGTAATGGCGTGGGTGCCTTAAAAAAGGTAGTAACCTTTAAAAAAGTGTAGAAGCTTGTGGCAACTTTGTTGGCCTCCTCCCCACCTCCTGGCAAAGTGTGGAGCCAGCCTGGGCTTCCATTGTGGGTCCCTGGCCCTGTTCTGGAGGGAGCAGAGTAACCCCTATGTGCGTATTGGGGTGCCTGTATATCAGCGGCATTCTATCAGGTGGGAGTCTGAAAGACTGAACCATGAAACTCATCTCTGGCTGGCCTTCCCAGAACTAGCCCTGCAGGCAAAAGCAGCTTGCAGACTGCTAAAGCAGTGTAAGAAACAAATCAATTGCCAGCCTGCAGCAAAGGATTACCTACTTTAAGTCATACAACAAAGCACCAGAGAAGGGAAGAAAGTCCATTTCATAGAGAGGAGATAGAGTATTTGAACTCCTGTAAACGGGGGAATTCCTAAGGCCACATGTAAGCACAAGCCCAGGACAAAATTCAAGCTCAGAAAAGATGGAGAGAACCTGCCCTTCACATTCTTCTTGGCCTGAACAAGATAAGAGGGCTAAACTCTGATGTAGAGCACCAACAAAGGCAGAGCCAATTTGCAAACATTGTGAAGGGGGCCCCTGTGTGTATATTGATGTGCATGTATGTCAGTGCCATCCTATCGGGTGGAAGTCTGAGGGACCAAACAAAGGGGCATGTCTCAGGTTGTCCATCCCAGAATTTGTCCTGAGAGCAGAGAAGCAGCTTGCAGACAGCTGAGACAATGTGAAAAACAATTAACTTGAAGTGGCCTGGAGCAAAGGACTACCTGTATTAAGTCACTCAAGAAAAAACCCAGGAGGGTAAGAGAGCTGTTTCAAAGGGAATAGAGGGGGGCAATCACTTAAACTCCTGGAAGCTGTAAATGGGAAATTCTAAAGTCTTCTAGCTAGCACAAGCCGAGGAAAAGAAGCAAACTCCATGGCTCTACTCCGTACAGACTAAGATAAGAAAGAGAGGACCATGCACTTCCCATTTGCCTTGGGCTGATCTTGTTAGGAGGGCTAAGCTCTGAAGGAGACTACCAGCTAAAGCAGAGCCAGTTGCAAAGGCTGCAAAATGTACTTCTTGCCCTGGCTTGTTTGTTTTGATTAATTCCTGGCATTCAAAAACTCTCTGGCATATCACTAGTTGGGCACAAACTTAATGAACAGACTGCTCAAGGATAAATCCCAGAGTTAACACCTTAAAAATTAAAATGTACAGAATGCAGCAAAAGATTACAAGATGAACAAAGAAACAGGAAATAACGGCCCATTCACAGACAAAATAAAAATCCAGAAACCATCAACAAAGAGAACCAGAATTTGGACATACTGGGCAGAAACTTTAAGAAGGAGATCAAGGAAAACATAGAGAAAGAACTAAAAGATTTGAGGAAAACACGACTTTAAAATATGGGAACTTTCTCCAGAGCAATATTTGAGTTTAAGAATGCAATCACTGTAATGAAAAATTTCCTAGAAGGCCTCAACAGCAGATTGAAGGTGGCAGAAGAAAGAATCAACGATCTTGAAGACAAGAAGACTGAAGGAGAAGAAAGAGAGAAAGGAGCAGAAGTAATATTCAAAGACATACTGGCAGAAAACTTCCTAAATTTAACAAAAGACATGAATATATGCATTCAAGAAGCCCAAGGAACTTCAGACAAGATAAACTCAAAGAAAACCACACTCAGACATATAGTAATCAAATTTTCTAATGCTAAGGACAAGGAGAGAGTTAAGAAAACTGCAAGAGAAAAACAACAAACTAAGGGGATCCATATAAGATTAGTACATATTATCAGAAACCATGGTGGCAAGAAGGCAGTGGCTCAAAAAATCTTAAGTCTGAAACAAAACAATTGACAACCAAAGATTTTATATCTGGTAAGATTTTTTTTTTAAATGGAGAGGTTAAGACACCCAGATTAACAAAAGTTGAGGGAGTTCATCACCACTAGACCTGCCCTATAAGCAGTGCTAAAGGGAGTTTTTCAGACTGAAAGGAAAGAATACTAGATAGAGGATCAAAACAGCTAGATAAATACAGACCTCTGATGAAGGTAACTAAATGGGTACTTTTACATGCCAGTACTTTGTACTGTATTTTTTCTTATGTAACTCCAATTCTTACTTTTGAAGGTACTAAAATGCAAATGCATAAAAAGTAGTGATAAATCTATGGTTTTGGAATACAATGTACAAAGATATAAATTGTAACAAGCACAAAAAAGGTGGGGCAGTAGTAGAATGCTCACCTGCCATATGGGAGACCTGGGTTCAATTTTCAGCTTATGTACCGCCCGCCCACCCCCCAAAATGTGGGGGAATGGAGGGTTATAGAAACAGTGTCTATGTATGCTGTTGAAGATAAGTTCATATTAAATCAAATATGATAGTTACAGATTTAGGATGTTAAATTTTAACCCTATTATAAACACAATGAAAAATATACGGAGGAAGAAATGATAAGGGGCTCAAAATGGTACAATGCAAAAAATTAAATACAGAAGTAGAGATTAACAGAAGAATTGAGTGTCAATAAAGGTTTAAGACTTACAAAGACAAAATAACAAAATGGCAGAAGAAAGTACTGCATTATCAATAGTTTACTTTAAAGGTAAATGGATCAAACTCTCCAGTCAAAAGGTCAGAGATTGACAGAATGGATGAAAAGGAATGACCCAACTATTTGTTGTTTACAAGAGACTTATCTGAAATTCAAAGATATAAGTAGGTTGAAAGTGAAAGTGAAAGTGAAGGAAAAAATGCACAATGCAAATAGTAACCAAAAAAAGAGCTAGGAAACTAAACTCATATCAGATAAAATAGACTTTAAGCAAAAAACTGCTATGAGGGAAAAGAAGGCCATTACATACTAATCAAGGGGTCAATTCAACAAGAAGGCATAACAACTATAAATATATATGCACATAACAGCAATATTAATAATACATTAAGACAGCTAGTTTTAACAGACAGAATACTTCACCCAATAGCAGCATATTATACATTCTTCTCTAGTGGACGTGGACTGTTCTTCAGGATAAACCATATGTTAATTCATAAAACGAGTCTCAATAATTTAAAAATATTGAAATCATGTAATATGTCTTCTCCAATGATAATGAAATGAAGCCAGAAATCAGTAGTAAGGAGAAATGGAAAATTCACAGAAATGTAGAAAGTAAACAATGTTCTCTCAACCAGTGGGTCAAAGAAGAAATCCACAAGAAGAATTAGAAAATATCTTGAGGTAAATGAAAACGAAAACCGAATATACCAAAACTTAGGGGATGCAGCAAAGGTGGTGCTGACATTTGCTGAGGCTTATAAAGTATCAACAGTTTCTAAACAGAGAATAAGACAGACAACTTCTTACCTTGAAATGAGAACTACTTTGTGGAACCTGAATGAAATAGGGCTGCCTTGAGGTCAGTGTTGGCATGTAGTGGGATTCAGAATAAATTCAAATCTGACTCCAAAAGCTTTGAAGGGCATCAGAACTCTTTACTTGAAATTTTCTTGAAGGAGAGATGAAGAAAAGGTAACACTGGAATCACAGATCAAAACTTGCCACAAATCCTCTGAACTCATCCTTCTCTCTCCCAAAATGCCCAGTTCACAGCAGCTGCTCAAATTCTTCTCTCCCTTTCTTCAAAATCCAGTCTGTCTGGTCTTCCTCCTCCTCCTACCTCTTCTCTGTTGGAAAACCTTCTCCAGTCCCATCTTTTCTCCCCCAAGTATCTGCAGGCCCTTTCTTATGCACTTCATTTTATCTTTTTTCATTTTCTCCAAGTCCACCTGTGGGTCCACTATCCTGGTCAATGCCTCAAAAGCCAAATCCAATGGTACAGCCTTCTTTCATTCTTCTCATGTCTCCTCTTCTTCCTCTCTCGAATTGGGATTATCATTCTCTCAGGCTTCAGCCCTCAATCTCTTGTTTATTTTATGTTCTCTGCAGACTGTCCTCTAGAGGACTAATCCAGTGGCATGCCTTCAACCTGCAACTCAGGTGCTGCCGTTTCTCAGGGTATTAGGTAGGGACAGTGTGAATCTCGTTCACCTTTCACTTATCTCTGCTGTCATCTCTTAAAACTCAACTGATCTGAAACAATACATACTGTGTCACTCATAAAAAAGGCTCTATCTTCACCGGTCTATTTCTGCCCCCAGCACCAGTATCATCATTTGGCCAGGATTGAAAGCTTAGAACAGATGTTCTTTACCTGGGGTCTAAGGTTGTTGGCTTATGGGTGACCTATAGAAACTATGAAAACTCCTTGAACTTGGAGACAGTCACAAAACTGAAAGACAAGTGTTGGCATTGGAAAAAATATTTGCCAGTTTGATAAGCAAACACATTAAACCAAGAACTTTTACCCAGATTGCATACAGAATTCTTGCAACTCAATTACTCAATTTAAAAATGGGCAGAATATTTAACTGAAACTTCACAAAAGAAGATATATGAATGACCAAAAAGCACATGAAATGATGCTCAACATCATTGGTCATCAGGGTAATACAAATTAAAGCCATAATGAGATACCATGATATATCCATTCATTAGAGCAGCTAAAATAAAAAAGACTGACCATACTAAGTATAGATAAGAGCATAGAGCAACTGGAATTCTCATATAAGGCTAGTGGCATTATAAAATAGTACAACCCTATGCTGGTTTGAAGCTATTATGCACCCCAGGAAGCCAAAACTTAGGGGATGCAGCAAAGGCGGTGCTGACATTTGCTGAGGACTTAAAAAGTATCAACAGTTGCTAAACAGAGAATAAGACAGACAAATTCTTACCCTGAAACGAGAGCTACTGATCCAATCTTGTGGGGGCAGCAGTTTCTTTTAATCCTAATTCAATACTGTAGGTTGGAAACTTTTGATTGGATTGTTCCTAGGGAGATGCAGCGGGCCATATTGTGGGTGTGACCTTTTGGTTAAATGGAGATGTGACTCCACCTATTCCAGAGGGGTCTTGATTAGTTTACTAAATTCTTTAAAAAGAGAAACATTTTGGAGAAACCCCAGAAATGACAGAAGCCTCAGAGCTGACAGGAACTTCAGAGCCAACAGAGCCCAGAGATGACACAGATGCTGCAACTTGGAGAACAAAGTCATAGATGTTTGGAGCCCAGCAGACATCACCATGAGATGTTAAGCAAGTCAGAACCTGGGAAAAGCCAAGGGAAGCCAAGAGATGAAAGCCAGCTCTGGAGATGCAAAATGAGGAATCCCCACCGGAACAGAGGCTGAAACCAATGGAGCCCAGAAGCAAGGGACAAGCAGATGCTAGCCATGTGACTACCCAGGTGACAGAGGTGTTCCTCACCCATTGGCCTCTCTTGAATGAAGGTAACATCTTGTTGGTGCCTTAATTTGGACAGTTTCACTTCCTTAGAACTGTTAACTTGTAACTTATTAAATTTCCCTTTTTAGAAGTCACTCCAGTTCTGGTATATTGCATTCTGACAGCTTACAAACTGACACAAGCCCCCTTAGAAAATAGTTCACCATATTCCTACCTTATGACACAGCTATTCCACTCCTGAGTATTTCTCCAAAAGAAATGCAAGTGCACATTCACACAAAGACTTTACATGAAGGTCTATAGTAGCTTTATTTGTAATACTCAAAAGCCAATAGCAAACAATGTAAATGTTCAACAACTATTGAACAGATTAAAATGTGGTGGTATAGCAAAACAAATAAAACATGTTTATAAAAGTTGTAAAAAAATGTCGTGGCATATCCTTTAAAATGGAATACCACTCAGCAATAAAGATAGAACAAACTATTGGCTAGTGGTACATACAGCCAAATGGATGAATCTCAAAATCACTATGCTGAGTAAAAAAAGCCAGGCCCCCCCAAAAAAGAGTGCTAAATACATTATTCTCTCTATATAAAATCCTAGAAAATGAAAAGTAATTCATAGTGCTAGACAGCAGATCAGTGATTTCCTGGAGGACAGAGGTGTAAGGAAGAATGGATTGCCAAGAGGTACAAGAAAATTTGAGGGAGTGGTGGAAATGCTTAGTATTTTTATTGAGATGATGGTTTCACATCTCATTTTATTGAGATGAATGCATATGTCAAAACTCATTACATTACACACTCCAAATGTGTGTATTTATTGTATTAAATTACCTTAAGAGTTGTAACAAAAAATTTAAGTTCTGGATAGCAGTAGCTTTCTGTGCCCTAGATTAAGAGATTATCTCCATTGAGCTATAAGACTTTATTTAGAAACCCAGCCTTGATTTTGTTGTTTTAAAATGGGTAGTGATTCTTAGCTCCAGTAGTGGTGGCATAGAATGAAAGAATTGAAGGACCCTTAGGAAGGATATAGTCCAAACTTTTCAATTTATAAAAGAGAAACTTGACATTCAAAGAAGAAAGTGACTTGTCTAAGGCCACCCAGCTCCGCTGGGGTTTGAACTCAGTGACCTGACTCCATCACTGGTCTGAAGGTTCCCGGAGTGGCTCCCAGATGGTCAGCCATCGTCACGAGCTAAGGTCTCACACCCAGACCCTAGCACAATGTCAGTCACAGAGAGCCCCGGGCAGTGAATGAAG
>PVIY010045319.1:0-19167 GCA_004026745.1 Myrmecophaga tridactyla | reverse complement strand
CAGCAAAACTGTCCTTCAAAAATGAGGGAGAAATTAAAACATTTTCAGACAAAAAATCACTGAGAGAATTTGTGACCAAGAGACCAGCTCTGCAAGAAATACTAAAGGGAACACCAGAGACAGATATGAAAAGACAAAAGAGAGAGGTGTGGATAACAGTGTAGAAGTGAAGACTATGAGTAAAGGTAAAAAGAAGAAAATTAGATATGATCTGTAAAATCCAAAAGGTAAAATGGTAGAAGAACTACCCATAGAGTAATAACACTAAATGTGAATGGATTGAACTCCCCAGTCAAAAGACATAGACTGGCAGAATGGATTAAAAACCAGGACTCATGTATATGCTGTCTACAGGAAATACATCTTAGATCCAAGGATAAACATAGGTTGAAAGTGAAAGGTTGGGAAAAGATATTTCATGCAAATAATAACAATCAGAAAGGAGCAGAAGTAGCTATACTAATATCCAACAAATTAGACTTCAAATGTAAAACAGTTAAAAGAGACAAAGAAGGATACTATGTATTAATAAAAGGAACAATTCAGCAAGAAGACATAACAATCATAAATATTTATGCTCTGAGCCAGAATGCTCCAAAATACATGAGGCAAACACTGAAAAGAGAAATAGACACATCTACCATAATAGTTGGAGACTTCAATTCACCACTCTCATCAATGGATAGAACATCTAGGCAGAGGATCAATAAAGAAACAGAGAATATGAATAATACAATAAATGAGCTAGACTTAACAAATATTTATAGAACATTACACCCCACAACGGTAGGATACACCTTTTTTTCAAGTGCTCATGGATCATTCTCAAGGACAGACCATATGCTGGGTCACAAAGCAAGTCACAATAAATTTTAAAAGATTGAAATCATACAAAACACTTCCTCACATAATAAAGGAGTGAAGTTGGAAATCAATAATAGGCAGAATGCCAGAAAATTCACAAATATGTGGAGGCTCAACAACACACTATTAAACAACCAGTGGGTCAAGGAAGAAATTACAAGAGAAATCAGTAAATATTTCAAAGCAAATGAAAATGAAAAGACAACATATCAAAACTTATGGGATACAACAAAGGCAGTGGTAAGAGGGAAATTTATTGCCATAAATGCCTATATCAAAAAGAAGAATGGGCAAAATTTCAGGAATTAAGTGTCCACTTGGAAGAACTAGAGCAAGATCAGCAAACTAACCCCAAAGCAAGCAAAAGGAAAGAAATAATGAAGATTAGAGCAGTAATAAATGAAATTGAGAACATTAAAACAATTGAGAAAATCAATAAAACCAGAAGCTGGTTTAATGAGAAAATCAGTAAGATTGATGGACCCTTAGCAAGATTGACAAAAAGAAGAGAGAGGATGCAAATAAATAAGATCAGAAATGGAAGACGAGACATAACCACTGACTCCACAGAAATAAAGGAAGTAATAACAGGATACTATGAACAATTTTATGCTAATAAATACAACAATGTAGATGAAATCGATAACTTTCTAGAAAGGCATGAACAACCATCTTTGACTTGAGAAGAAATAGACGACCTCAACAAACCAATCACAAGTAAAGAAGCTGAATTAGTAACTAAGAAGCTCCCCAAAAATAAAAGTTCAGGACCAGATGGCTTCACGTGTGAATTCTAACAAGCATTCCAGAAAGGATTAGAACCAATCCTGCTCAAACTCTTCAAAAAAATTGAAAAGGAGTGAAAGCTACCTAACTCATTCTACAAAGCCAACATCACCTTCATACCAAAGCCAGACAAAGATATTACAAAAAAAGAAAACTACAGGCCAATCCCTCTAATGAATATATGCAAAAACCCTCAACAAAATTCTAGCAAATCGAATCCATCAACACATTAAAAGAATTATACATCACAACCAAGCAGGATTCATCCCAGGTATGCAAGGATGGTTCAACATAAGAAAATCAATTAATGTAATACAGCATATCAACAAATTAAAGCAGAGAAACCACATGATCATCTCAATTGATGCAGAAAAGGCATTTGACAAAATTCAACAACCTTTCCTGTTGAAAACACTTCAAAGGATAGGAATAGAAGGGAACTTCCTCAAAATGATGAAGGGAATATATGAAAAACCCACAGCTAACATCATCCTCAATGGGGAAAAACTGAAAACCTTCCCCCTAAGATCAGGAACAAGACAAGGATGTCCACTATCACCACTGTTATTCAACATTGTGTTGGAAGTTCTAGACAGAGCAATTAGACAAGAAAAAGAAATACAAGGCATCAAAATTGGAAAGGAAGAAGTAAAACTCTCACTGTTTGCAGATGATATGATAGTATATGTCAAAAACCCTGAAAAATCCACAGCAAAACTACTAGAGCTAATAAATGAGGACAGCAAAGTGGCAGGTTACAAGATCAACACTCAAAAATCTGTGGTGTGTCTATACACTAGAAATGAACAATCTGAGGGAGAAATCACGAAAAGAATTCCATTTACAATTGCAACCAAAAGAATAAACTATTTAGGAATAAATTTAACTAAAGAGACAAAAGACCAATACAAAGAAAACTACAAGAAATTGTTAAAAGAAATCACAGAAGACCCAAATAGATGGAAGGGCATACCATGTTCATGGATTGGAAGACTAAATATAGTTAAGGCGTCAATTCTACCTAAATTGATTTACAGATTCAATGCAATACCAATTAAAATCCCAAAAGCTTACTTTTCAGAAATAGAAAAATCAATAACCAAATTTATCTGGAAGGACAGGGTACCCTGAATAGCTAAAAGTATCCTGAGGGAAAAAAAATGAAATCAGAGGTCTCATGCTACCCGACTTTAAGGCATATTATGAAGCTACAGTGATCAAAACCGCGTGGTACTTGCATAAAGATAGATATATCGACCAATGGAATCAAGTAAAGTGTTTAGATGTAGACCCTCTCATCTGTGGACAATTGATCTTTGAGAAGGCAGTCAAGCTAACTCACCTGGGACAGAACAGTCTCTTCAATAAATGGTGCCTACAGAACTGGATATCCATATGCCAAAGAATGAAAGAGGACCCATATCTCACACCCTATACAAAAGTTAACTCAAAATGGATCAAAGACCTAAACATTAGATCTAAGACCATAAAACTGTTAGAAGAAAATGTAGGGAAATATCTTATAAATCTTATACTTGGAGGCGGTTTTTAGACCTTACACCCAAAGCAAGAGCATTGAAGAAATAAATAAATAAATAAATGGGAACTCTTCAAAATTAAACACCTTTGCATATCAAAGAACTTCATCAAGAAAGTAAAAAGACAGCCTACACAATGGGAGACAATATTTGGAAGCAACATATTAGATAAACGTCTAGTATCCACAATTTATAAAGAGATTGTTCAATTGGACAACAAAAAGACAGCCAACCCAATTATAAAATGGGCAAAAGACTTGAACAGACATTTGAAGAGGAAATACAAATGGCCAAAAGGCACATGAAGAGATGCTCAACTTCCCTGGCCATTAGAGAAATGCAAATCAAAACCACAATGAGATATCATCTCACACCCACCACAATGGCCATTATCAACAAAATAGAAAATAACAAGTGCTGGAAAGGATGTGGAGAGAGAGGCACACTTATCCACTGTTGGTGGGAATGTCAAATTCCCTTCACAACCGCTGTGGAAGGCAGTTTGGCGGTTCCTCAAAAAGCTAAATATAGAATTGCCATATGACCCAGCAATACCATTGCTAGATATCTATTCAGAGGACATGAGGGCAAGGACACAAACTGACATCTGCACACCAATGTTTATAGCAGCAACAAAATGTTTATTGCAGAAACAAAAAGACAAATACTGTATGGTCTCACTGATATGAACTGACATTAATGAATAAACTTGGAGAATTTCATTGGTAACAGAGACCATCAGGAGATAGAAATAGCGTAGACATTGGGTAATTGGAGATGAAGGGATACAGATTGTGCAACAGGACTGAATGTAAAAACTCAGAAATGGATATTAGAATGCTACCTAACTGTAATACAATTATGTTAAAGCACTGACTGAAACTGAATGTGAGAATGATAGAAGGAAGAGGGCAGGGGGCACAAATGAAACAAGAAAGAAAGACAGACGATAAAGATTGAGATGGTATAATCCAGGAATGCCTAGAGTGTATAATGATAGTGACTAAATGTACAAATTTTAAAAATGTTTTTGCATGAGGAAGAACAATGGAATGTCATTACTGCAGGGTGTTGAAAATAGATGGTAATTAATATTTTAAAATTTCAACTTATGTGTGAGACTAAAGCAAAAAATGTTTATTTGGTACAAAATTTATATTTTGACTAGTGCATTTCCTAATATAACTTATGTGGATAGCTTAATTGAACACCATAAGTACATGGAACCTTGAGTAGGACATGAGATTTTGTTGGTTTGTCCAGAGTGATGCCCCAATAAACCCCAGAGTGATTTGATCAGTGAATAAAAAAGTATTTGCAAAGTCCCCTTGGGGGAATGGTGCGAACGGGGGAAAATTCAACTTCCCCAAGTTGAATTCTTGACACTCTCACAAGCAGTGTGGACAACCAAAGCTATAGGCTGAGCCTCCAGTCTTAGGGTTTGTTCATATGAAACTTAACCCTACAAAGGATAGGTCAAGCCTACTTAAAATTAGGCCTAAGAGTCACCCCCAAGAGAACCTCTTTTGTTGCTCAGATGTGGCCTCTCTCTCCAGTCAACACACCCTCCCCCTCTATATGGACATGACTCCCAGGGGTGTGAACCTTCCTGGCAACGTGGGACAGAAATCTTAGAATGAGCTGAGACTCAGCATCAAGGGATTGCGAAAACCTTCTTGACCAAAAGGGGGAAGAGTGAAATGAGACAAAGTGTCAATGGCTGAGAGATTCCAAACAGAGTTGAGAAGTTATCCTGGAGGTTATTCTTACGCATTAAGTAGGTATCACCTTGTTATTCAAGATGTAATGGAGAGGCTGGAGGGAACTGCCAGAAAATGTAGAGCTGTGTTCCAGTAGTCATGTTTCTTGAAGATGACTGTATAACGATACAGCATTCTTCACAATTGTGATTGTGAAAATCTTGTGTCTGTGATTGTGCAAACCTTTTATCTGATACTCCTTTTATCTACCTTGTCAACAGACCAGTAGAACATATGGAATAAAAATAAATAATAGGGGGAACAAATGTTAAAATAAATTTAGTTTCAAATGCTAGTGATCAATGAAAGGGAGGGATAAGGGGTATGGTATGTATAATTTTTTTTTCTGTTTTTGTTTTATTTCTTTTTCTGAATAGATGCAAATGTTCCAAGAATGATCATGATGATGAATATGCAACTATGTGATGATATTGTGAATTACTGATTATATATGTAGAACAGAATGATCAAAATAGGAATGTTTGCGTTTATTTGCTTTTCTGTATTTAAAAAAATAAAATAAAGCTAAAAAAAACTATATGTGAAATTTTAATTATATTCTGCCACATTGGATTAACCCTGCCCAACTTAAATCAATAATTAGTTTTGATTATAACATAAAATGACTAAAATTCTACCTGATTATTGCCATTATAAGTCATAATTACCATCCTCTTTAAGATGCTTCCAATTTATTTGTTTTGTTGCTTTTTTACACATTTTATCCATTTGTGTCAATCTTAGTGCTTGGTCATTTTTCTTCATTAATTGTTGTTCAAATGCAATTCTGAATGCATCTGCCATTATGTAAGCTTCTTCTTTACTCTTCTGCAAGAGGTCCAACTGTTTTTGAAAGAATGTTTGGGAGGTATAAGAGGTAAAACCAGAACAATTCCTAGCCTAAATGTGAGTCAGATTTACAAATGCAGTCTCCTTGCTTCTGATCTCTGTCAGGGCCTAGCACAGGTCTATTGTCTGAGTTTTATCTATTTCTTCTGCTTAGACTAATTAGTACTTGCTGGTCCTCTTTTGCAGTAGCAGCCCACTTGGAACAGCATCACCTGCAACCTCCTTTATGGTGCCTGTCAACTCCCTGCTAATCTAAATGTTGATTCTCACTAGCCTAGACTGGCCCTGTGTGTGTCTTCCCCAAATCCCTTGAAGAGGGGGCCAAAGAAAAGGAACAGAGGACACTGCATTTCAGTTTTGCCTGGGCCATTTCAACAATACCATCTAAAATACTGTATCTGTGAATACCACCTTGCAGAGATCTCCTATAGCTGACCCTGACCTATGCAATTTTGTGCTTGTAACCAGATTTTTTCCTTAATGAATTGTGTATGTTTTGCTGTTAGCATTCTAATATACTCTGAAAACTTAAAATCCCTTACCTTTGGTAAAAGTAAAACATTTTTAGAATTTTAGTCCATGCACTGCTTTTACAATTCAAACCTAATTATAATGACAGCTATGATTTGCTTAAATCTTGATATATGTATGGCACTATACTTAGTATTCCATGTATGTTTCTTCTATTTCTATCAAGCCTTATCCTCCATTTAACATATGAGAAACTGAGACTTCCCCTATCCAAAGCCACACATCTAGTAAATAACAGAGCTAAGATTTAAAACTAGGTCTGTCCAATACAAAGCTTTCTTCTGTTACACTCTGCTGCTTTCCAAATAAGCTCTATGTGCGTTCCATTAATCAGTGCTGCCAATCCTAGCGATTTGAAGAGGTATAACTACACCTTTTTCCTTGATCACACAGTACTTTTAGTTCCATGTAGGGATGCAAGAAATAGGAATATAGGAAATATTAACAATAAATTTTTGTAAACAACTTTACATAGCTTCAATATTATACCAAATACTATGTATTTTAGACCCATGTAAACAAAATCTGGTTTATAAGTTAATACTATCATATAAAACTATACATAAATTCCATAGCCAGTGACTACTAAAACGAAGTTAATTATTGGCATTATTTCCATAAATTTTATTAATAACAGAGAAGTGAAACCAAGACCTTTGCTGTTGTGATAATACAATACCTCTTGTTTGAGCTGAAAAATCAGTTTCCGAGTGGATGCTGCCATTTTGGCACAGGAACAGGGGCCCCCTCCAGGACCATGACAAAGGCAGGCTCCGAGGACTGCAAGCTTTAAATCCAAAAGCTTTAAAGTGATTACTCTTATCACTGCTTTAGCTGCCCTTTAACCCAAGGGCACTCACACACATACCCACACACACTACTATCTAAGCATGGAGCCAAAGAAACTGGCAAGGAAAAAAATAGAAGAGTGAAAGCTGCAGCCAGGACTTAAGGATCCAAATAAAAATTATTCACAAAAGAAGAAAATTAATCACAAAAGAGGAAATAAATAAATATATTTATAATATATATAATATAAAGAAATATTTTTATTTTTAATATAAATACAAAAAGTTATATTACTTGGAACAAAAATATAAAGAAATCCTACCTTCTTTGGCTTCTAAAACCTTTAGCCCTATAGTTAGGAGGCCTGGGCAGGAATGTGCCCCAATGCACAGCTACCATTAACATACACGTGTGGGTTTCCTGGGAATGAGCTTTTCTCTGATGCCCAGCATTCCTGCCAGACCCCTCCAGGGAAAGCTGCAGGCTCAGAAATGACAAGTTCATTCTTCTTAAAGTTTAAAATTAAAAATATATATATACTCTGTAATCATGTCATATATTCTTTTTTTAAAACTATATTTTTATTTTTATTATTATTTTTTTATTTTATTATTATTATTTTTTAATTTGCATATGGGCAGGAGGCACCAGGGATCGAACTCCAGACCTCCAGCACGGCAGGTCGGAGCTCTGCCTGCTGAGCCACAGCAGCCGCCCCATGTCATATATTCTTAAATATTTGTTGGCTCATCCACTATTTCGGAATTACCTGTGGCCCTCATCGCTCAAAACCTGACTATGGATCCCAATAAAGAAAAGAGTCAACAGGCCACACAGGTCCCTCCTGGCTGACCACTGTAATGGTCAATGTAATAGAAGAATGTGTAAGTTCCAGTTGCTAGAAATATCATATAGGCAGACTGATTTACTGCAAAAGGCATTTCAGAAAATTCTTTTTCATATTAAAGATAGTTGTGAAGCATATAGCTTTTGGTTGACTTGAGTGCGTACAAATGGTGGATACGTGGCAAATATGTATTTTTCCTTTTTACTTTCCCACTGCTGATAACTGCCCCTGGCCAAAGTTGTTAAAAGCAACTAACATATGGAAGAGCCAATAAAAAATGTGAAGCTTCTGTAAGGTCCTCTGCATTTTAATTCTATTTCCTTACCTTAGCGATCCTTCATCAACTGGTCAGGATGCTTGTTCCTGCTTGGCCTAAGGTTAAGGTTGGCCCTGTATTCTATTCAAGTTATGGTAAAGCACCATTTTTCTGAATTCTCATTTGAGTTTCTTTTTTTTTCCTGCTATTTACACTAAGTTCTCTAACCATAGTAGAACATAGTGATTAAAAGTATAGACTCTAAACCTAGGGCACCTGGGTGCAAATCCCAGTTCTAACACTTACTAGCTGTGTGACTTTGGGCAAGTTATTGAACCTCTCTGGGCCTTGTCACCTCATTTGTAAAATAGAGATTATAATACTATCCTCGTGGGTTAGTTGTGAGGATTAAATGTGTTTCATGTAAAGTATTAAGAACAATGATTGGTGGTATTTACTAAGGACTATATAAGTGTTTGCTATTATTATGAATTGTCCTTTTGGAAGTTCTGTTCAGTGAGTGCTGCTCCCTCTTACTTCTCTGTTAGTGTCTTACTTCTTAAGGTCCCAGAACTCTTTTTCCCTTATTAGACAAACTTCCACATTGTAAGACATTTAACTCTTCCACAAGCAATCAGCAATGCATCAACAGATCTTGGTTCTGAATCTGGCTTAACCACAGATTGACCACGTCACTTTGGGAAAGATACTTAACCTAGCTGAGCCTAAGTTTCCTCCTCTCTAAAATGGGGATAATAATACCTGTTTTGCAGCCCACATAAGACTATTATATCGATCAGATAAATAACGTGCATGTAAGTATTCTGAAACTGTAGGTCCCTATCCAGGGTATGAAACACTACTAGCATAGCTTCTGCTAGAATTGTAAAAAGAAGAGATAAAAGGGTAATAGGTAATCAGCACATTCCAAGAATGTCATGCCTAAAGGGCATGGAACCAGCAAGATTAGAAAAACTGACCTGGGTGTGACCCTTGAGCCTTTTTCACAGTGTCTCAAATTACTAAATACGCTGCTACTCTAGAAAATGTACCAAAAGAACAATGAGGGGAAAGAAAAGGAAAGTAGAAAACTTCCCTGCTGTTTAACTTTCATACACACTTACCTACCTCAAGACCTGAGAGCTCTGTAAAACAGCTACTTTTACTATGGCACCTGTTTTCCTGAGCCATCTTCTGCTGTTTCATATCAAGCATTGCAAGGGCCTCCAGATACTGCTGGTTCAAAACTAGGAAGGACATATAAAAAATTTATAAGGTCTAACACCAGCCTCACCTAATCTAGTTACACCAACATATACTCATTTCTTATAAGCAATACATATACAAAAAATATTACCTACATCCAGAAACCTATCTGATAGAATCTCGTATTCTCAAGTGAGAGAATACAAGTTAATACTAGATAAGAAGTTATTCTTTTTAATGTGGAAGTCACTTAATATGCAACTTTAGTCTGATTCTTGTTTGCTCTTAGAAAGTATGTCGAGTTTTCAAAAAGGAATGGGAACATATAAAGGGGAATTATTCACAGGCTTTGTAGACAGTGAGACTCCTGGATGGTGAGATTTCATATTTTGTATTAATGTGAAACGTACCAGCTTTCCAAACTTGATCAAATTTTTTCGAGTAAGAGTTTTCACAGGTGTCCCTCAAATCAAACATTTAGAAGAGGTGTCCTGCTGTCTACTGTTAGGGTGAGCAGAAAACAGTAACCTTCCCCCTTTTCTTACAGGTTGGAGTTGTAGAAAAGAGGAAGGGGGTTACGAGCAGCTTCTGCCCTGAGCAAAGGCTCTGGAACTGATTAGCACAGGAGGAATCTCCACCTGCTCAAAGTACTGGTTTTGAGAAGCACCATCTGTGTGCAGATCTCACCTGGAGGCATTTACGCAGTTCAGTTACTACACTACATACAGTGGCTTTCTATACCATGACCTCATTTTTATCTTTTGTCCCCTCTAGCCACCACTTTTTCTTTTAAAAATTTGTAAGTTTCCACCTTAATATTCTCCTATCAACTTTTGTTATAAAATGACTCATTATATAAGAGGCTTATACATAAGTACAAAATTTCAAGTTCTTAATGAGTCAAATAATATCTTTAAAAATTATGAATATTTGAATTAGTGATAGATTCACAAAAGACACTTCTTTTTTTCATACTTTTTTTTTTCACCAATATTTGTTACCACCTTTTAAGCAGAACAGGACACTATATTTCCACTCACAAGCCAGCTGAGTCTTTTCACTTTTTTACAGTAACTTAGGCAAGCTTATACTTGTGCTACTCTAAACAATGCTTTTCCTGTGGATATTTGCCCTCATTGAGTTGGTTGTTTATCATACTAATTTCTAGAGGCCTAGTACACAGAGTGTTGTTAACTACACGGGGAGGGAAAGTTTAAAAAGAAGACACCAAGATGAAACTCAAGTCATTAAAGATTTATTTTAAACATCAAGGTATATGCCTTAGAACACACACTTCTGTGATAGAAGATTTGGTCTACTAAGGAATCTGCTTGCTAGATAACACTTGAGACCACAAAGTTTATATACATCTTACAACAAACATTACCTCAATCAGTTAAAATAAGCCAACATGCAGGGAGAAAAGAACTACTAGCACTGCTTTAGTGCCTAAAAATCACAGTATCTTTTTAATGACAAAAAATGATCTTGACTAATTGCATAATTATATACTTTTCCTATTAGAGACCCAATAAAATATATACCTAAGTTCCTACAATACCAGGTGCCATATCATTTTGTTTTATATTGAGTACCAAAACTAAATGATATATTTCTTCCCTCTATTATCCTGAAAATATATTACTTCACAATACTAGCATTTTATCTCTATTGATACGTATGTTCTTAATACAGGACACTATGTAAACCTGACTTTTAAAAAATCATCATACTACCTCTCTCTACTGTTCTCCAGTAGCCATGTTTCTTTTTTTTTTCTCATGGAAGTGAAGTACTCCCTTTATTGGGATTTTTTTTTCATCACATAGTTGTATAGTCATCATATGATCATTTCTTAGAACATTTGGATCAATTCAGAAAAAGAAATAAAAAGAAAACAAAAAAATTCATACATACCATCCCACTTACCCCCGCTTCATTGATCACTAGCATTTCAATCTACTAAATTTATTTGAACATTTGTTCCCCCATTATTTATTTATTTTTAATCTGTATGTTTTACTCATCTGTCCATAAGGTAGATAAAAGAAGCATCAGACACAAAGTTTTCACAATCACACAGTCACATTGCGAAAGTTATATCATTATACAATCATCTTCAAGAAATACTTAAAGTTTTCACAATCACACAGTCACAATTTCTTGAAGATGATTGTATAATGATATAGCTTTCACAATGTGACTGTGTGATTATGAAAACCTTGTGCCTGATGCTCCTTTTATCTATGCTATTGACAGTTGAGTATAAAATATGGGTTAAAAATAAGTGATAGGGGGAATAAATGTTAAAATAAATTGAGTAGACTGAAATACTAGTGAACAATTAAAGAAAGTGGTAAGGGGTATAGAAAAAAATAGGTGGACAAAGATTAAAATCTATTAAGTATAATTATGCTAAATCTAAAAAAAAATTAAAAAAATCTGTTGAGTAGATGGAAACACTAGTGGTCAATAAGAAGGAGGGGTAAGGGGTATGGTACGTGTAAGTCGCTTCTTTTTATTTCTTTTTTCTGGAATGATGCAAATGTTCTAAAAAATGATCATGATGATTAATATACTACTATGTGATGATATTGTGAGCCACTGATTGTACACCATACACGGAATGACTGTATGTTAAGAATGTTCATGTTTGTATGCTGTTTCGGTTTGATAATACAAAATAAATTAAATTTAAAAAAATACTTCCCTCTACTTACATGCATTTTCAGATTTCAGCATTTTAATTTCTTCTGCTTTCACGTTCAAAGTTTCTTTGAGGACTGCATTTTCACAGTTTAGTCTGGAAAAAAAGTTCCCTCCAAATAACTACAACATTAAAACATCCTTGGTGAATGAAAATATTTTTATTTCCATAGTCATAACACAAAAACCTGTTATATCTTGTCCTCAGAATTGGCCTCAGGTCATTAACACAGTAGTTAAAGGTTCTCAGTTAAAGGTGAAATATAAATCTAAGGCATTTATTGTCCACAGACTACTTAATAACTACTTAATAAACTAATTAAAGGTGAGCTAGGTTTTTCAAACAAGGTCTGTAACCCTTGAGGAATAAAGCATCTTTTTCAGCACAACCTCTTCCTGAAAATTCTGGTCTGTTATCTTCAAACTAAATTCTATATAACTAAGCTTTTGAGGAAATCCTTAATATGCTCATAAATCTTTTATCAGATCTATTTAAATCACTTTATAAACTATTTTTAAAAAGCAATCTGTTTAGTCAAATGCATTGACTTTGTTGCCTGGGTAACTATTTTTGTGCACACCTCATAACAGAGTATCTTATGCCAACCCTG
This sequence comes from Myrmecophaga tridactyla, assembly GCA_004026745.1. Classification (NCBI taxonomy): domain Eukaryota; kingdom Metazoa; phylum Chordata; class Mammalia; order Pilosa; family Myrmecophagidae; genus Myrmecophaga; species Myrmecophaga tridactyla. The sequence goes on along the minus strand of PVIY010045319.1, from coordinate 6,424 downwards.
CTTAAATGAAGAGTATCCTAAAAGGCAATCTGTTTGCCACACATATATATGCATGTGAGAATCTGAATTTTCTGGACTTTGTGCAGCCAAAACAAAATACAAGAGAACAAAATTAGGTAAATAACACTAAAATACCATTTCCTGTCTATCAAACTGGAAAACTTTGAAACATATGACAATGTATCCTGTTGGTGAGGCTGTGGGAAAACAGGCCATCTCATGTGTTGCTGGTGGGAATGCAAACAGGTACAACCCTCATAGAGAAGAATTTGCCAATATCAAGTAAGTTTTCATGTATCTGCCTTGTGACTCAGCAATACGACTTTTAAGAATTTACCCTGAGGCCTCTCACCTTCCTCACTTCTGTCTTTGCAAGAGAACCCGCATGTCCTCTTACATGTATATCTAATAAAATATCTGCCTGCTTACAAAAAAATAAAAAAAAATTTACCCTGCAAAGACATCTCCAACAATAGAAAAATATATATGTCAAGGTTATTTATTGCAGCACTGCTTTGAAGTGCAAAATACTGAAAATAGTCTAGGTGCCTATATGTAGGAGAGTGGGTGAGTAAACAATGGTACAGCTACTAAATTTTGTAAATAAGCTGCAAAAAAGAATTGAGGAAGTACTCTGTGAATGAATATGGGGTGATTTCCATGATGTTCAGTGAAAAAAAAAGTGCAAAAGAGAATATGTACATGATATAACCTTTTGTGTAAGTAAGAAAGAAGAAATATACATATATCTGCCTATATATGTACAAATAGAAATCCAGGAAAGATGAATCAGAAAACAGTGAGATTGGTTATCCACAGATACTGAGGGGAAGAAAGGATGAGGTAGGGGCAGTTGAGAATGGGACAGAGAGCATGGGGAAGAATGACACTTCCCTGACTATACTTTTCTGAGTGGTTCTTTGTGTCCATGTGATGTTTCACAAACTCAAAAATAAAGTAAATAAAATCGACAAGGATCAGGGAGGCGGGGAGGGATCCTAAAATAGAAAGCAAATAGGAATAAGTGAACTTGACAAATGAATACCATAGCTATACTGAAGAGAAAACAAAAAAATTAACCAAGTAACTTTGAATGCAGTCTTTTAACTATACACATTCAGGCTAAAGACCAAACTTCAAACAGACATTGAACTCTAGTGAGTTTGATTTTACAATGGTATTTATTAGCAGTTCTAAAACTACTTTCTGCATATTCTACAAAGGAACAAATAATAAATATATCAGGTAACTGGAGTCAGAATTATAAATATAGACAGAGAGAGAGCTAAAGTACACCCTGTGGGTGGTGCCCTGGAATTGGAGGTATGGGTGTGAACTCAGGGTTTTTTAACAGGGAGGCAGGTAGGTGTATGTGTGTGTCAGTATAGGTATGCATGAGTGTGCCTGAGTGTGTGTGGGTGGCAGTGGTAGTTTCCAGCTGAGCTCTAGTAAAGCCTCCGCAGTAATAATGACCAAACTTAGAACCTAGATCATTGTTTCTAAATGCCTGCTCCTCTAAAAGAAAGCAGAAATGCCTTATACTATAGGCATACTGGCCTGGAAAATCTTGCTGTACAAGCAAGCAAAGCCTAAAGGATAATTAATATGGGTGTGCCACAAAGACAAAGAAGCCACCTTGAACAGGCTTTTACTGACCATAGCTGAGCAATTTTGAGCATCAAAAGAAATACTGATAGTAATAGCATTTTAACCTATTGAATAAAACAAAAATCTGTGAGTACATATAGATATAAAGAAATAGGTGAGAGAGAATGAAAAGTATTTTCTTACACTAAAATGCTAACTATAAATGTAGAAGAAATAATGGAGTTAAAAATCACCATTTTGCAACCATTATAATAATAATTGCTTCAAAATAAAATAATCAGTGGCATAAAAACTACTGAATAATGGGGGCCACCATCCAATCAGGCCAAATAGTGGAATCTTCACTGAGGTGCACACTGCCCAACCCACATCCTGGAGGTTGGAGGCACTCCCCATGTAATGGGACCAGCAGACCTGGCTATAATTGCACCGGGTCTCCATCTAGGTCAGCTGGCTGCCACAGTCAGGAGAGGCCCACCTGAGGGGAAGAGGAGGCCCAAGAATTCCATCTGCTAGACAGAAAGGAAAAGTGCAATCCTACAAACCACCTATCTGTCTACCTTCAAAAAGATCCTCAAGGGCGGGCCATGGTGGCTCAGCAGGCAGAGTTCTCACCTGCCCAGCCAGAGACCTGGGTTCGCTTCCTGGTGCCTGCCCATGTTAAAAAACAAAAGATCCTCAAGTAGATTTGCATCCCCTGCATGAGGACCAGGCCTTGGTTTGGCAGTGAATTACTGATAAACCAAGGCTAAAAGGAGACTTTCGACACAAACCCAAGCAAATATAAAACCTTAGATGATTAAGATTAATCAACTTTCAAAATAAACCCATAGGGGAGGGACAAGAGTTAAGAGGAGGTTTAGATTTCCTATTTGGAGAGGGTGTGTTTATTGCTTTGCTTTCTCTTGGGAGCAATAAAATTATCTAAAATTGAGAATGTCGACGGACTATGAACTTTGAGCCCTCTATATGATGCCCACGAATGCAGGTGGCTAAACGATGCACTGACAGAGTAGACTAGCAAACGATGTATATACTTATGAACAAAGGCAACTACAAAACAAAGGAAACTACAAAAAGGAACAAAGTTGTGAGGCATGTAACGACGTGAATGAACATGTGGGACATTTGGTGAGACAAAATAAGCCAGAAACAAAAGAACAACAATGGTATGGTCACCTTTAGAAAATGCTTATATGAAAACAGGGGCTTAGATTGTAAGCTTTTAGAACAGACACATGAAGTCTGGAGTGGTGATTATTATTTCCGGATTTTGAGAGGCTGTTTTATATATATAACCTGATATTTAGAGATAAGAACAAAGCCGAACAGGTTGGGGTTAAAGTAATTCAAAACACAGAGGTAAGGAAGACAGTGTCTATATTTTAGAACCACACATACTCTTTGAGACCAATGGAAGAAAGGTTTATTTGATCTGAAACTGAAATTTTCTGTAGTGCATAATCTAATTCATCCTATCTGTATAGCTCATTTAAACAACTGAAACACAGGGAGCACAGAATAAGAAAGCGGTCCTTTAATACTGTATGGTAGAGTCAGTTGTCAACTTGGCCAGGTAAACATGCCTAGTTTTGTTGCTGCGGACATGAGCCAATGGTACATGAACCTCATCTGTTGCTAATTACATCTGCAGTCAGCTAGGAGGTGTGCCTGCTGCAATGAATGACGTTTGACTTAATTGGCCAGTGCTTAAATGAGAGAGTGCAAGGTAGCACAGCCCAAGCAGCTCAGCATACCTCATCTCAGCACTCACAGCTCAGCCCAGGCCTTTGGAGATGCAGAAAGAAAACACCCCAGAGAAAGCTGCTGGAACTCAGAGGCCTGGAGAGAAGGCCAGCAGAGATTACCCTGTGCCTTCCCACATAAGAAAGAACCTCAGTAGAAAGTTAGCTGCCTTTCCTCTGAAGAACTAACAAAATAAATCCCCTTTTATTAAAAGCCAATCCGTCTCTGGTTTGTTGCATTCCGGCAGCTAGCAAACTAGAACATACTGTATAGACTGTTGTAATGCCTGGAAACATCCTAGAGTATATTAAATAGATAATCAAAAAGTATTGGCAAAGTCCCCTGAGGGAGGGAAGAAAGACTATGGAACTATTAAACCTTACTATCAGGAAATCCCCTGATATTGTGTCAAACTTTAGGAATAACCAAAGCAATAGGCCATGCCCTCGATCATGAGGCTTACTCTTGTGAAGCTTATGTACCTACAGCTTATGTACCAAGCAGAGAAGCTTGGACTACCTATAGGCATGCCTGAGAGTTACTTCTGGAGGACCTCTGTTGTTGCTCAGATGTGGCCTCAGTCTCTCTAAGCCCAACTCTATAAGTGAAATCATTGCCCTCCCCCCTGTGTGGGACATGACATCCAGGGGTGAAAGTCTCCCTGGCAACATGGGAGAGGACTCCCAGGGATGAATCCAGACCTGGCACCGTGGGATCAACAATTCCATCCTGAACAAATGGGGGAAAAGAAGTGTAATTAATAAAGTATCAGTGGCAGAGAGAATTCAAATAGAGCCGAGAGGCTACTCTGAGTTTGCTCTTACACAAGCTTCTGGTAGACCTTGCTACCAATCATAACCTGCCAACCCCCAACCAGGACCATCCCAGCCAATCCTAAAGAACACCTAGGGTAATATGTAAGATTCCATAAGGATGCACTGACAGAGAAGTAGAATCGCAAATGATGGTGTTACTTATGAATGAAGGCTGTGCAGCTACAATAATGAACAATGTCATGAGGCATGCAAGAGTGCTTTGAAAACTATTGCTTTTTTATTTCTTTGCTTTGTATATATGTTATACTATACAATAAAAAAGTTAAAAACAAAAAAAAACCTGTAAAGATAATCAAATGCCTCAAACTAACAATAAATCACAATGCATATGAAGATGCAGATATGGCCCAGCTAAATGATGAAATGATCACACCACAGCAGACACAGACTTCAGAACAACTAATAAAAGAAGCCATACAATATGATTGAATATTGTGCTACTAGAAAAGGAACGAAGTTGTGAGGCATGCAACACCATGAAATGAACCTGTGGGACATCTGGAGAGGCAAAATAAGCCAGAAACAAAAGAGCAAATATTGTATAGTCTCATTTAGAAAACAATGATGAGAAAATAGGGGCCTAGATTATAAGCTCTTATAACAGTCACATTTAGTTCAGAGCAGTAATTGGTATTTCTGGATTTTGAGAGGCTGTTTTATGTATGTTTAACTGGGTATTTAGAGATAAGAATGAAGCCAATCAGGTCAGGATTAAGTAATTCAGAATACAGGTTAAGGAAGACATTTATCTGTATTTTAGAACCTCATCTACTCTTGAGACCAAAGGAAGAAAGGTTTATTTTGTCCAGAACCTAAATATTCTGTAGCACATTATCTAATTCAACTTGTCTGGATAGATCATTTAAACAATCCAAACACAGGGAGCCCAGAATAAGGAGGGTCCTTAATCCTGTATAGTTTAATGTAATGCCTGGATAAATCCCAGAGTATATTAAACAGATAATCAAAGAGTACTGGCAAGGTCCCTTGAGGGATGGGAAAAAAATTATGGAACTATTAAACTTTACCACCAGGGAACCCCTGATACTATGTCAAACTTTAGGGACACCCAAGTCAATAATCTAAGCCCTTTATCTTGAGGTTTGCTCTTGTGCAGCTTATGTATGTAGCAGAGAAGCTTAGCTCACCTATAGGTCTACCTAAGAGTTACTTCTGGAGGACCTCTTTAGTGGCTCAGGTGTGGCACCTCTCTCTCTCTCTAAGCCCAACTCTGCAGGTGAAATCATTGCCCTCCCCGCTGTGTGGGACATGACATCCAGGGGTGAAAGTCTCCCTGGCAGTGTGGGAGATGACTCTCAGTGACTAGCCTGGCCCTGCCACTGTGGGATCAACTAATACCACCTTGACTAAAGTGGGGAAAATAAGTGTAACTGGTAAGGTATCAGTGGATGCAACAGTTCAAACAGTCAAGAGGCTACTCTGGAGGTCAGTCTTACGCATGCTTCCGTCAGAGGTTGCTACCTATCATAGCTTGCCAAACCCCAACTAAAACCATTCCTGCCAATCCTAAAGAACACCTAGGACATTATATAAGATTCTACAAAGGTTCTATGCACTAGTGTAACTTTCCAGAAACCTACAACCTCCAGATGTGTCCCTGAACCAGATAAATCCTGAAATGCAGAGAGGTCAGGCTCTTTAGAACATCAACTATTTCCATCCCCATACCTATATTATTGATAACCCGTTCCAACATGAAAAAGCTAGAATGGGCACAGCCCTAAGGAGGGGGAGAAAGATCAAAGGTAATGGTGGAGTTAATTAGAGAAGGTAGAGTTTAACAAATGAGTATGACTGTTGAATCATTATATTGATATTTCTTTTAGTCTTCAGTATCTTAGAGTAGCTAGGAGTAAAAACCTAAAATTGTAGAATTGTAACACATACTGAACTCTGAAATTTGTTCTACAATTAATTGACATGCTTTGAAATTTATTGCTCTTTTGTGTATGTGTTATTTTTCATAAAAAGAAAAAACTAAAATAATAAAAATTCAAAAAAAGAAGGGAGTTGTGCTGGTTTGAAAGGATGTATGTCTCCTAGAAAAGCCATGTTTTAATCTAAATCCCATTTCGTAAAGGCAGAATAATACCTATTCAATACTGTATGTTTGAAACTGTAATCAGATCATCTCCCTGGAGATGTGATTAAATCAAGCTGGATTAGGTGATGGCATGTCTCCACCCATTTGGGTGGATCTTGATAAGTTTCTG